>JAHQIW010003750.1:0-29103 GCA_019055375.1 Parelaphostrongylus tenuis
AGAGCGCATGTGGCGCAGTGGTGCCTGCGTCGCACACGAGGTCAATGGATCGATCTCGCGCTCATGGCTCACCAAGCCATCCATCCCTCCGGGGTCGGTAAATTTGGTACCAGGCAGGTCTCAGACGTGTCTGGGAGGATAAGCAGCACTGACTCGGTTTCAGCGGGAGGCCACCGCGAGTCATTGTAAAGGCCAGATATGCATTCAGTCATCTCAAACAAAGTTAGAAATTGAAAGTCGAATGCATGGCGCCATGCCTAAGGGATTGATCAACGCCGAGAGCTTTATCCTTTATCCTTTTATTCACATCCATTCAATAGCGCAATTTTTAGCAACATTGAAAATATGCTTATTTGGAAACATTTTGAGAAAGACATCCTTGTGCGGCCTTACAGTCAGACGAGGTATTGGATTTTACACTTTTCACGTATCGCACGCCACGTGTAAATTGCGCAACGCGGTCGACACGGGACGAGTGTGAAACTCAGTATTCTTCTAGCTGTAACAACAGATTGAAACGTTGTTCTCAAAAACCAACCTTATCATTGAGATCGTTAAGATTTGTGCTATTGTATGGTATCAAAGAAATTTTGCCCACGAAAGATGCTTGAGTGTGAAAGAAAATTTTATTATTTCACCTCTAGAGTATAATATAAAATCATTTGAAAAGCAAAAACAACTCTTCAGTTCCCAATATTCATCCTGTCAGTTAGCTAGTAAACCTCGAAAAGGAATAAAAAATAATTCTTCTTGAATATGGTTGCGGATAGGGGAAAGTACCAAGATACATCTCTGGAGACACATATTTTTGACCAGTAATTTGCATAATGGCGATGTTCTGGGCTTTTTATTAATACACGGCTGCCCTTCGCGCACAGAATTTTTCCACGATAGATAAATACCCAGCCTTTTTTTCACCTACCTCAACTCTGAGCAATTGGAAATAAATGAATGATTGATATGGAGTTATGCCCATTGATGAAGAATGATATGCAAACGTTCGCGTCATGTGGGACTAGAACCCGCACCTCACTCTTTCCGGGAGCGCGTGCACTATCCGTGCACTACTGGCGCCCATTTTGCACAGCACTCTTCTACGTTACAGCACATCTATCTGTCGGCTGCCAGTCGTCAACGGCCTCGCACGGGTAGTCGGCTTCGACATTGAACCTACTCACGCTGGCAGATATTGAGTATTGCAAATCAAATGAAGTTCTACTCTACATCAATGGGCATATTTGAAACATCATTCTAACCGCTTGAGGCGGTTAAATAAAAGAATTTCATTTGATTTATACTTAGTTATCGTGGAAGTTGAATCCACGGACCTCCCTCTTTGAGGGATCCCGCCCGGTTAGTCGCGAGGGCACGTGGCGCGTCCCCAGGTGGTGGATAGGGGAATAAAACGCGAACCAAAAGCGACCGTGTGCTTCCCAGAGACGCAGGTGGATTCAGGGGACGAGCTCCCTGCTTCTGCAGTGCCGACTTGACAAAACTCTATTTCTACGAGTCAAGTCGGCCAAAAGCCTGCAATCAAGCGGCTGGGAAGTACATGGGAGGCGGTTAGGAGTCGCCTCCAACAAATAAGCTCCTCCCGCTCCTCCGAGAGAGACTGGCAAGCTACTCGTGAGTACCCAGCCCCCACGTTTAGAGCCTGGCAAGCTACACGTTGGGTATTAAAAATGCCAAAAACAGTAACAAATATGGGCCTCATTCCCCTGACCCCGAAAGAGCCCCTGGTACGGCAGCGCCAGGTAGGACGAGTACGGAGAGGCTGCTAAAATCTCAGGGCCGAACTAGGCTGCCAAGATCGAAACGGACTAAAATGACGATCTGTACCTACAATGCAAGAACCCTTGCTCAACAATCCGCTGTAGAAGATCTGTTGATTCAAGCAAGAAGAATAAGGTACGATGTCATTGGCCTGGCTGAGACGAGAAGGCGCCATCCTTTTCACGCTGTCTATGACACCGGAGAAGAACTGTTCCTTGGAACATGCGATCGCAAAGGTGTCGGTGGCGTTGGCGTCCTCGTTAAATCGAATTTGACCGTGAACATTGATTCGTTCGAACAACTAACAACCCGCATCGGACGATTACGGTTGAAACGATGTGGTTCTATGCCAGCTTTGACCATCTTCGTTGCTTACGCACCAACATCAAGCTATGACGAAGACGAAGTCGAAGCGTTCTATATGGACCTCGAAAAATTCTTCAGAGAAGATCATACATTCTTCAAGGTCATTGTCGGAGATTTTAACGCAAAAATTGGACCTAGAAGAACGTCTGAAGAATGTCACATAGGGACCCACGGACTAGAATGGAATGAACAGGGTGAGAGGCTATCTGAGTTTATCATGACGACCCAAACCATCCATGGTAACTCGCAATTCCAAAAGCCTCTCTCCCAGCGATGGACGTGGGAGTCTCCCAATGGAGAGTACCATAACGAAATAGATCACATCATAGTAAATCGAAGGTTTTGCCTGACCGACGTCGCTGTTGTTCCCAAGTTCTACACGGGATCAGACCATCGCCTCCTTCGCGCAACGTTCCGATTTTCGAGGAGAGGAGAGAAAGCCGCTAAATACAAACAACGAAGTCCCAGAACTATTATAAACTGGGATGAATTCAAATCATTAGTCGGCTCTTGGGAAGATACCGTTGTCGACAACATCGACGAAGAATACGATCGACTCGTTGAATATCTTCACGTTGGCGCTAAAAAAGCCGAAAGTCCTAAGGTCACGAAGAGACGCTTGTCTCCGCAGACACTCGAGCTGATACGTCAACGTGGAATCGCACGAGCCGCAGGCAACCGAAACCTTACGTCCGAACTTGCGAAACGATGCAGAGAAGCGATAAAAGAAGACCTTAAGAGAGAAGAGCAGCAGTTATGGCAGAAGCTGCAGAAGCTGGGAAGAGCATTCGCAAAGCCCAGCGAGGCTTCGCCAACTATAAGACCAAGATGATTGCACTCCGATACCCTGACGGGACACTTACAGCTTCCAGAAGGGCTATGGAGAAAATCATCCACCAGTACTACTCGGATCTCTTCGCTAGCCATGTTCTCTTACCGTCATATAAATTGAAAGAGGACGAATATGTCGTTCCACCGGTCCTTCCTTCCGAAATCCGACATGCTATATCGTCGGTGAAAAACAGAACAACACCCGGTCCAGACAGGATTAGACCAGAACACCTGAAGAACCTACCGCCAGTTCTCATCAACACCCTGGCTCGGCTCTTCACTCGCTACCTGTCAGAATGCAAGGTCCCTATTCAATGGAAAACCAGCAAGACCGTATTGTTGTTCAAAAAGGGAGACCTTCACGACATAGGCAATTATCGCCCAATCTGCTTGCTGTCCGTTGTCTATAAACTCTTTACTCGAGTCATCCTGAACAGGATTGACAGAACACTGGACGAAGGACAGCCATGCGAACAAGCAGGGTTCAGAAAAGGATTTAGTACCATGGACCACATCCACACGATCACAAGACTCATTGAAGTTTCGCGAGAGTACAAACAACCACTCTGTCTCACTTTTATCGATCTGAAGAAAGCCTTTGACTCAGTGGAAACAGAAGCGGTTATAGAGGCTCTGGATAACCAGGGCGTCCCTACTCGGTACATAATGATCCTTCGTGAGCTTTATAAAGATTTCACGACCAGAATATCTCCATTCTACAATAATATCACCATTGACGTAAGAAGAGGGGTTCGACAAGGCGATACAATATCGCCAAAACTATTCACTGCCACCCTACAAAACGTCATGCGAACATTAGAATGGGACGAAATGGGAGTGAAAATTGACGGTCGACAATTAAACCATCTTCGCTTTGCTGACGATATCGTTCTCATAACACCAAACATCAGCCAAGCGGAACGAATGTTGACTGATTTCGACAACGCCTGTGGAAAGATCGGTCTTCAACTGAATCTAACGAAAACAATGTTCATGAGGAACGGATGGGTTTCTAATGCCCCATTCACGCTCAACGGAACGACAATTTCCGAATGCTCCAGTTACATCTATCTAGGTCGTGAAATCAACATGATGAACGACCTAGCCCCAGAGTTGAGCAGGAGGAAACGAGCGGCTTGGGGAACGTTTAAGAGCATCGAAGATGTAGTGAAGAGGACAAAGAACATCCGACTCCGTGCCCACCTTTTCGACTCGACAATTATCCCTGCCCTAACGTATGCAGCAGAAACCTGGTCGCTACGTAAGCAGGATGAAAGATCACTTGCCGTTATCGAACGCGCAGTCGAAAGGTCGATGCTAGGAGTATCTCGTATTTCGCAAATGAGACAAAGGATCCGAACTTCCGACCTACGTCAACGATCGAAAATCAGAGACGCCGTTCTACACGCCAGGATATCGAAAATAAGGTGGGCCGGACACGTGATGCGCTTCAACGACAACCGATGGACGAGAGCCGTTACCGACTGGATTCCTCGGGACGTCAAGCGCTCTAAAGGAAGACCACTGACCCGTTGGTCCGATTTCTTCACGAAAGCGATGGAAGAAAGATATGATGCTCAGCGAATTCCTAGAGCAAGGAGGACCCACTGGGCTACTCTTGCACGCGATAGGGAAAAATGGAAGAGTTGCTGGTACCCGCTCGAGTCACTCGACGATCAACGGGACGACAGGTGATACAGGTGATCGTGGAAGTTTTTGATGAACAGGTATCGCATACAGCAATCATTATCATTTTTGGTTGATCACTAGCAATTTTCCATTTTCTATTTACTGTGATGACTCTTGGGTCTTGTATAACACTGAAGTAGAGCAAAACTAAAGGTTTTTCGTTATCATCTTTGAGCAATGTAACACAATTGATTGAATACCAAATTCGGTACGATGGTGTAGTAAACCAGCGTTTTTATCTACAGATTACACGTATAACTAAATCAAAAGCAAATGAGAGAGTGGAGAAAATCTTGTTCTATCAAAGTAAGACAAGAATTCCAAAATTTTTGCCAATGAAGAAAAAAATCTTAATCAAACAACGAAAATTGCGCAATTTGCTTTGAGCGCATCGATTTTCGATCTCTATAGCAGTCCGTTAGTGGTTAGAGCTTGGCGGCTGACTGCCATCATAGAGGTGTTGAAGAATAAGTGGCGGTGTGAATGTACCTGTGTGGTGTAGTGGTAGCACGCGCTCCCACGACAGATGAAACACCAGTTTGACTTACATCTGATGTCGTATTTTTGCTCACCACTCTTGGGTAGATATGAAATATCGCAACACTGCGAAAAAGGCTATGAAAATACTAAAAATCTTCTCTTTTCATTTGAGAAAAAGGCTCTTTCATTATACAAATTTCCATTTCAGTTGCAAATTGTGTGGAATATAGTCGCATTTTGTAGAATGTTTCCGTATTTTCTTGAATTTTTACCAAACAGAGCCCACAATATAAGTAGATTACATAAAACTATTACCCTTGATACAATAGAGCAAGTCTTTCGACCATTGTAAAAGCCTTAGCTCCTGAAGTATTTAATAAACAAAAATTTTCAACAGTTATCGATGACGTGGCAGTGTATTATAATCTGTAGTATTATTTTTTACAAACTATCACTGTTTTACAATTGGTTTTGCATGTTTTTAACCAAATTCACCAAACCAAGTCTTAATATTGCTTCTTCATTCCAATTCCTTTTTTTACTGATGCCAATAATCCTCCAAGTGACAAAAAAGTCTGTCTCATTACGAAATTATAACACTGCGCATATTCCGCGCTCCAATTACAAGGTCGACGCGCGGCTGCTACCCGAGCGACGGCGCGATGCTGCTTGCCTATTAACGGTGGTCGCCAAAGGGTTAATGTCCACAAAACAAGAAAACAAATTTCCTTAGAGTCTATTAGCAGTTTTCCTGGAATGCGAAGAAAATTACCTTAATGTCATCAATATTAAACCCTTTAGAATCGATGGAATTCTAAGCGAGTTGATCTACATTTTTTCTGGGAATGATGCAGCGTCAAATATGTCACACTATGACTGAAACGTTTTGAAGATTGGAAGAATTTCGATGTCAAACACCTATACCTTCCACAGTTTTCTATTTTGATTAAAGAAAGTGTCTTACTACGACTCAAAATTTCTTGCAGTCGATAACAAGGATACTCCACAGCGATGTATTGTTGTCGACACTATGGTGACGGCAATTTGTGCCAAGACGGATAAGACAGTGAAAGAAGAGGAATGTACGAAAACAACCGAGGAAGTAACAGTGACGCTTGTTCCAGCCAATCTCACGTCAATTTCAGGGACTCTTACGGTTTGAACAGCCTTCTTGCTATTCAAATTTTCTTTGTAAAGAAAAAAAATTTTGTAGACTCGAAATATCATTATGGCGAATTGGCAGAAGGCGATGTGGCAAAATATATTAAACAGAGCGCTGCGAATGTTGGCATCAGGTCCATTTAGATCACACTTCTTCTCCGCATTTGCGACCATCAACGGAAACTGAAGTTGAACTGAGATGTGTTTGTGACAAACATTTTATTTAATCGGTATTTATTGTAATACTAGAGCAACAATAAAATGAAAAACCGCATTTGTAATGATTACTCTGAGTAATGCAGAATCAAATTAAAGCGTACGATGAGATGATTTGAAATTAGTGATGTGATTACTTTGGAGAGGTAAATGGAAAATTTGCAGAAAAGGTGAAAGAAGAAACGTACTATTGCTCGAATTTCGCTTCCTATCACAAAGGGGTGAGTGGCCCTGATGACAGCAATACCACCGAAACGCGTTTAAGCCACGAACGGATCGTAACATACCATCCCCGGGTTGGTTTGCGAAATTCTTACAGGCTAATGTTGGATGATCAAGTAGAATTCTTTATCTAACCGCTTTTAGCGGTGAAATGGTGTAACAAATACATATCTAGTAATGTTGAGTGATGTGCAAAACTTTGAACATCGGATTGGATTACCCGCATTTCACCGTTTCCGAGCGGGCTAACTATTGCGCTACCGACTGTCCTTTCTGCCATCAGTCATTCTTCAACACAGTTGTATCGATCTGTCAGCAATCAACCTCAGCGATATGGCCTGGTAGACCGATGTCAGCATTGAATTCAGTAAAAGTGCTTAAATAAAAAAAATCCTAGTAGATCATATATATGTAGTATATGCCAGCACGAATGGGTTCAATGCTGAAATCGGCTTGCCAGGTTAAGCCGTTGACGGTTCTTTGTCGACAGATCGACGCAACTGAGTCGAAGAAAAAAATGATGGAAGAACGGATTGGTCGCTGGTGTAATGGTTAACATGCGTTGCCGGAAAGAGCGGAATGCGGGTTTGAATTTCGTTGGACGCCCAAACTTTTGCACATCTCTTAATAATATTGAATATAGATTGGACGTTCAAAAAAACGAGATTATGAAAAGCAGTGGATTCAAGGTAATATACATTCCAAATTACTCATATATTTAGTGCAGTCATTCTTCCAAGCTAACTCCAAAACAATACTCTTCTATCTTAAATACAATGGATGACCCTTCGAGGATCTCGTCTTCGTCAGAGCTTCGACGTGCTATTATATTCATTTGTCATTGTACTTATTCTATAGTACATTTTTTCACCAGGGGAGCTTCAGTGATTTTGGATTGAATTCGAATTCGTTTTTCGTTATCTTTGAGAAGTCGTAGAATACTGATCGACACGCCTTCCTGCAGTCTTCTCTAGTATAGTCATACTACGGAGTTCCGTAAGACGTTCGTCTTTGACTGCCGGAAAATGTTGGGTACGGTGATCAGCCTCGCGTTGAACATCACAGCCACTTAGCCACAGATACACCATTTTTTTACCTTTACATTCGACTGCTTTATAGACTTCGGTTTGACTCATTTTATCAGCCATGAGCGGTCGACTGTTGCTCACTTCACTGTCGAGGGATTTCATCACTTGACATGCGATGATTTTGTATAAGTGGGCGTCGATTCCCTTATATGCAAGAAGTATGCTACCTGTTATGGATTGGCTGAACCGAAAATCACCTTGCTATTGATGGGATTGTAATGTTGAAGCACGTGTCAGGAATTGTATAAGTGCCATAACATACCTCATATAAGGCTCAAGATACGTATCAAATTTTATACAATACCAGGTCCTTTTCCCTTTGAGAGCACAGATTTCTGGGCCTACCCTGTTCGCTGGACAAAAACTTTTTACTCATTCGAAAGCAATTTGATCTGATAAGGATATTACTTGTTTTGAGCCGATAGGTCTAGTGCTATATAGGCGCCTATTTCGTCCTATTGGGACTCATCAGTAGCACCCTCCCTCGGTTCCGTCGATCCCTTGAGGTTAAATAATCCTCTAAAGGAATCGACGCCGAGTAAAAACTAAGCACCCCAAGTCGGATGATGGTATTACCTGACTTTGTGGTGACCGGCAGTCGAGCTTGCGGCTTTTAAAATGAACCATACTTCTGCTATCGACTGCTTTTTTACAGACCCGCTCAAAACGATTTAATCTGATAAGGATATGACATGTTTTGAGCCGATAGGTCTAATGCTGTATAGGCGCCTATACGCGCTTAGTTTTTACTCGGCGTCGATTCCTTTAGAGGATTATTTAACCTCAAGGGATCGACGGAACCGAGGGAGGGTGCTACTGATGAGTCACAATAGGACGAAATAGGCGCCTATATTGCACTAGACCTATCGGCTCAAAATAGGTAATATCCTTATCAGATCAAATTGCTTTCGAATGAGTAAAAAGTTTTTGTCCAGCGAATAGGGTAGGCCCAGAAATCTGTGCTCTCAAAGGGAAAAGGACCTGGTATTGTATAAAATTTGATACGTATCTTGAGCCTTATATGAGGTATGTTATGGCACCTATACAATTCCTGACACGTGCTTCAACATTACAATCCCATCAATAGCACGGTGATTTTCGGTTCAGCCAATCCATAACAGGTAGCATACTTCTTGCATATAAGGGAATCGACGCCCACTTATACAAAATCATCGCATGTCAAGTGATGAAATCCCTCGACAGTGAAGTGAGCAACAGTCGACCGCTCATGGCTGATAAAATGAGTCAAACCGAAGTCTATAAAAGCAGTCGAATGTAAAGGTAAAAAAATGGTGTATCTGTGGCTAAGTGGCTGTGATGTTCAACGCGAGGCTGATCACCGTACCCAACATTTTCCGGCAGTCAAAGACGAACGTCTTACGGAACTCCGTAGTATGACTATACTAGAGACGACTGCAGGAAGGCGTGTCGATCAGTATTCTACGACTTCTCAAAGATGACGAAAAACGAATTCGGATTCAATCCAAAATCACTGAAGCCCCCCTGGTGAAAAAATGTACTACAGAATAAGTACAATGACAAATGAATATATTAGCACGTCGAGGCTCTGACGAAGACGAGATCCTCGAAAGGTCATACATTGTATTTAAGATAGAAGAGTATTGTTTTGGTGTTAGCTTGGAAGAATGGGTTTGGAAGATAAAGGTGGCCGTGTCGACGAGAGTTTTTCATTTAACCGCATTTAGCACTAGTATGATGGCATGAATATACTCAGTGATGTAGAGTGATGTAGAAAATTGGTATTTATATATTAGACGACGGAAAATTTTCAAGCAGATCTTATTCGCAGAATAGAAACTTTCAGAAGAGCATTAGAGAGCACTCGAAAGCTCAAATCTCTGGCTACTACTCCCAGTTGCCGGTTTTTCAAAGTAAACTTTAATAACGCTGTGGCATGCAGAATAAAATCTTGTTTCACACTCGAATTTCGCCTTCATTTTTACCACGTGTGAAGTCGCCTGAAATACGAAAAGCATGTCAGCGTGTAGAGAACGTATTATCAGAGTCTACGTTTTTATCTGAAGTTTCTATCGATGCGCTGAAAATAATTGCTAATTGATATACCCAATGACGTAGAGTGATGTGCGTCGGGCGGGACTCGAACCCACATTTTTACTCTATCTTTGGAGCGTGCCGTAAGCCGCTGCACTACTGACGCTCATTTTGCACACCACTCTTTCTTCGCTACAGCTCATCTATCTGTCAGCCGCCAACCGTCAACGGCCTGGCCCGGGTAATCGTTATCGACATTGAACCGATTCACGCTGACAGAAATTTTGTATTGATGATTGAATTAATTTCATTTTATCTAACCGCTTTTAGCAATGGTACGATGTTATTAATATACCCAATCATGTTGGCGGGTGACAGATAGACATGATGTAGCGTGGGAAGGGTTCTGTGCTATGTGGGTGTTAGTAGTGCAACGAGTTAGAGCGTGCGCTCCTGGATAAAGCGAGATGTGGGTTCGAGTCCCTCCTCGCGCAAAAGTTTTGCAGATTATTCTACATCACTGGGTATATTAATAACATCGTACCATCGCTAAAAGCCGTTAGATAAAAAGAATTTTTTTGATCATCATTCCCTAATTGAATAAGAATATTTCAAAGGCAAACCATCGCCCGGCCCCTGCAACCCTTCCCCCGCCCCTCCCCCCTCCCCACTCTCCCCTACCGCTACGTGAGTTAGTCGTTCAACAAAATTTTGAAAAAGGTTTATAGATGAGCAAAATTAGAAGCAAAGCCACTCCGACGACTTGTGTAAGGTCTGCAGCGTAGTTCAGTAGTGATCTGCCGCATTATGCGCAAAAACGGTGTTAACTATGTCACTTCACTAAAAAATTCTTTCACCGCATCGACAGAAGTTTGAGGTAAACACGCATGAATCTGATACAACAAAAAATTCTCTGCATGTTGATATGCTTTTCGTGCTTCTAGCGATATATACTCGTTGTAAAAGTGAAGACGAAAGGCGAGTGAGAAACATGATCTAATTCTGGATGATACAGCGCTATAAAAAGGCGCTTCAAACAATCAGCGACGAGAACTTGTATGCAGAGATTTAATCTTTCGAAATATTGATAACATTCCTATAAAAAGTTTTTGTCCAGCAAATGAGATTGGCTTAGATATTTGTCGCCATCTAACATATAAGTATCGCAAAACTTTTTGCGCCAAATAGGACTCGAACCCAATGTTTACCCTATCCAGGGGAGCGTGCTCCGACTTACGTTACAACGCATTGGGCTCAAAGTCAATATCCACTAACCGGGCCAAACAGCTAAGTGTTGGCTGTCGACAGATAGAAATGTTGTAGCGTAGAGTATTGGCAATATAGGCGTCGGGAGTGCAACGGGTAAGTGCACGCGCTCGTAGGTGGGGTTAAATGCGGGTTTGCGTCCCGGCTGACGCAGAACGTTTACACATCACTATACAATAATGGGAATTTTCATGTCAGCGTTGAGTGAAAGTGAGTCATTCGGCTTTTCTCTTTGTTCCTATAGCAGGTTTTCCGAATGCTGCATGATCGCTCTACAGCGCGATCAGTGGGTAGAAAGAGCTCTCCACCGATGATCTATCAGCTTAGTCCTTTTGAGCGAAAACGGCGGGATACCCCACTATTCGAATTTTATGCGTCAATTTGATTCTTATTTGTCAAATAGTTCGTTGTATTCTTAAGCCGAATAGATTATTTTGATATTTATTAAAAAATTTTGACAGGTTGAAGCGTTTAAAGGGAATCCAAGAGTTTATCGCATTTTAGATAGTTCAAAAAAAATGAAGTCGTTTTTTTCAGTGTATTCTATCAGTTTTGCCATTGTCTGGTTCCCGGATGCAACTAGTATATGTTTCTTAGCGGAGTAGGTGCTCCTGATGCTTTTGACAATGAGATTCTCAAAGGCAGAAGACAGCTGGCACAAATGAGACGTGGTCATTCCGTGTTTCATTCTATTGTTATTTATGATATGCAAACGTCAGGCATAATTGGACCCACATTTCATCCTTTTCGGAGAAGCGTGCAATATACTGAACAGCCAACGCTCTGTTCTTCCATCACTATTTCTTCGATGGAAACACATTGTAGCGTGCTCAAATCAATGCCATATGTTCTTGCCTAGCCAAACCGTTAGCGATTAGTTGCTATCAGATCGATGTGTTCTATCAAAGAACGGAAAACGGCAGAAACTGAAGTGTTGTTAGGCAAATGGTTAGCATGTGTACTCGAAAATGATGAATTGGGCGTGCTATTCCCGTCTGACGTTCAAAGTATGCATATCACTAAACATCATCGTGAATGTAATTGTAAGGTCATACATCCGCTAAATAGCGGCTAGAAAAAAGATTTTTGAACGTTCGCATTAGTTTGGCTTACGCTTTGCATTGAAGATGAGTGGAGTGCCAGCGATCTACCTACTTGTCGCTGCTTACGTGTAGAATCCAAGCTTCCACATAGTTCTTAGTAGTGTCGTCGTGTTAATCCAACTATTTTAGTGCGATAACACACCGCCCAGTCGTCTGGAATATAAGCTTCTACATGATCTTAGCAGTGTCGTCAGGATTATTTATTTCTAACTCGACTTCCTTCTGTTTGTTTGTGGTGTTGAACGATCGGGCCTGACGGCGTCTAGAGGTACTAAAACAACTCCACAAATAAGCATCACGTATTCGAGTTGAAGATAGATAAACCCGAAGACACCAGCAGAAACATGTAAAAGCTTATATTCTAGACCACTAGACGATGTGACGTAGCTATGTTTAAGCTTAAATTATAGATGTAAGCGTGGTATGTAACCTAGACTTTGTCTGTGGAGGTCATAGGGTTGAGACGAAAAGTTGCACTGCAGCATATATTACCTGCTGAGTTTTAAAGACGCGGCCTTTCCAGGATATGAGCACAGAGTTGAAATCATATTCGATTATGCTATTTGACGGTTAATATTGTCCAGAGAAAGAGCTCTGTCCGGCGAGAAATATGCGCGTCTAAAACCAAGAAATCTCCTTTTGTGACAACTAAGTCTTCTTTGAAAGCCGACGACGTGGGGCTGTATCCTCGAGTCTCATCTTTCGCACGATTGCTAACACTCCTGAAAAATTCATCTCCAGTGAATGAGATCGCTTTTTCAGTTCTTTCCTCCCAAATAGGAAAAGCAGAACTCTTTTTATTTTACCGCTTTCAGCGGCACTATGATGTTATAAATATAACCAATGATGTGGAGTGATGAATAAAAGTTTTGCGTTAGGCGGACTCGAACCCGCATCTCTTGTTATGCGTGAATGGGTTTAATGTCGAAATCAACTACTCATGCCAGACCGTTGACGGTCAGTGGTTGACAAAAGAGTGGTGACAAAACAGACGTCGCTAGTGCAACGGGCAAGAGCACGCACCTTCGCATAAGGTAAAATGCGGGTTCGAGTCCCGCTTGACGCAACAGGTTTGCACGTCTCTCAACACTATTGGGTATATGTACAACTTTTATTCAAATGTATCGAGCGACAGTGTTTGGTGTAACAGCTGTATACGACGGTAACCCTCCAAACAGATTCAGCAACGTCTTTAGGTTTTTGATCCTACTGCTTTACCGATATCTTGTGATATCACCTCCGCCTATTTTCAAGCTTTCGAGCTGCTTTTATCAACCGAGAGAAAGCTCGGAAATATCCACTCACTCTCGTATCTAATCTATCGCTGCTAGATGCCTGCCATAGAGTCACTTATCGGAAATCGCGTTCGCTCTTCGTCAAATCAACATCGGATTCATCTACTTTTTAGGATGAGCTTTCTTAATATTTCTTCAACAAAAATTGCAAAGAAATTCGTCGTGCCACAAAAATTTGCAGTTCATTAAACAGGGTTCGCTTTCTGCACTATGATTGACTTCCAAAGGTCTAATAGAAAAGCTTTTCACGGTGAAAATTTCAAGGGAGTAAGAGTGCATTCCACGAAATGCACGTCGTCCCCAAAGATTTATAAACGAAGGGTGACGTTTTGATAATGATGCTTTTCCAATAGATTGTGCGTACTATCCTGCACTTCTTCACTTCAGGCACTTCATTATCCGTCTTCATAATTTCTTTCACTGCGCTGATCCCACCACAACTAGCATTCAGTTGTTTTTCAAGTATCCTACTTGAGCATCGTAGAAAACTGGTTGAGGTCATCCCCTTGCCATCTCGAGAACAGCCTGACTGTGGCGTTCTATAGGTGGGTCGTTGTTGACTACCGGAGATTGTTAGGGGATGGAGCTTCACTCCACTTACAACGCGACGGGCATCACAACCACTCGGCTACGGCGGCTCTCTTGTAAAACAAAATGGAAAGATTAAGTAGCCCGCTTAGGCTCTGAGGAGGGCGAAGTAGTCGAAATCGTATTCTTGGAAGAAGAGGAAACTCAGTCATCGTATCCATGGAAGAAGAGGGCCATATTCGCTTTAACTTGGAGGGATTTGACCTAACATGATGCTGTTGACTTTTCATGGTTATCTTTAGTGCGAATTCGTCTTGTCACTCTTTTCTTTGCCTTCCACTAGGTTTTCCCTTCATCGATACTATGCACTCATCCTACAGTGTCACCCCAATAGTTAGTGAGCGGTGGGAAAATATTGCGCTCCAATTATAATTTACACACATCGTCTCTGTAGACGGCGTGAGTGGGATTTCCCATTCTTGAATTTGTCTAGATCACCTAATTCTTTCCTAGCAAGTACTACGTCGCCTTTTTTTCTTCTTTTCCCCGTGAAATTAGATTATTTCTATGTCTACTCACATATTTTAGCCGATTACATCGTCTTCATGGGAATCGTAGCGGCGTCGTTTTTACGTCAGTTCTAAGGAATTCGAAGTGAGCTCTTCTCATCAGCCTTTTTCTACTGCATATGTCTTTGTAACTGTTCTTGACACGACTACTGTATTTTTAATCGCGCAGGACTGGTGCTGCTCCTAACAGCCAACTTATTCGAGACAAAAATAGCTGGCAGCGAATGAGGTGGGATTATACGGGCTCTCTTGGGTCGATTGCCTGCATTTGATCGCGAAATTATTCTTTTTAACTTCTCTCCAGCCTAACATCGACCCTTCATATGCTTGACTTCCGTGGACCTACAAGCTTGTCCAACGACTCCACCTGCTCCTCTCGATTGGACGCCGATTGCAGATACTTTTATTTCAAGACCCGCAGCTAAGTTTTGAAGTGATTCGCGTGCGGTCTGCGCCAGCGTATTGACTGCTGTTTCTTGATGTTGTGTGTGCAAGAGTGGTGTCAACATCAAGAAATAGCTGTCATTACGCTGACGCAGCGGCACGTGAATCATCCCAAGACTTAGCTGTGGGTCCTGCAGCGAAAAGTAACTGTAGGCGGCGTCCGATTGGGGCAGAGGAGGTGGGGTCGCGAGATCCGCCCGTAGGTCTACGGAAATCAGCCTGTTGGTGCGAACGACAAGATTTTTCTCTACTCAAATTTATGTACCATCACAGTTCTTTTTCATCGATTAAATATTTGTTTTTCTCTTTTGTATTAAAAAAAAAATATCGACGTTCATTTGGATATTTCGACAGATCAAGCCGCCTCCGAAGATTTCTGAAGACTATCGCAATTTAAGAGCGCATGTGGTGTAGTGTTTAGAAATGCTTTCTTCGTACACGAGGTCATTGGTTCGATCTCGCATTCATGGCTCGCCAAGCTGTCCATCCCTCTGGGATCGACAAATGGGTAGCGGACTGGTCGCAGGTTGATTTAGGAGGATATGCAGCACTGATTAGGTTTAGCGAAAAGGCCAATCCGAGCCATTGTAAAGGCAAGGTAAAGCATTCCATCACCTCGAACGAAGTTAGAAATTGAAGACGAATGCATGGCGCATCCCTTGGATATTGATCTACGCGAGAGCTTTATCCTTTATCCTTTTGTAGCGAAATGGGTAGCTTTCAGGAATGCAGCCGTTATAGTTAGTGCCTATTTCTTGGTCATCTCTTTGCCAATGTTCCTCGATGTCTTTACTATGATGGTAATCGAGGTTGGGGCTTCTATTGCCTTTGACAGCCACCTTTTATGAGACAAAGCTGGCAACGAATAAGATAAGTCACGTGTGTAGCACGTGTTCCACGGAACGGTTGCTACTTCTCTGAGCAGTTGAGAGTGATCGTGGACGAGACTTGTGCTCAGGGACATCGCTGCGGGACCTAACCAATGGTCGCTCCGCCCGCTTCTGCGGGCCGGCGGTCAGTATCGAGTCGTGCTAGCGTCCTGGTCGGTCGTGTATCCTTTTGCCTTACTCCGCCACCTTTCTTGCCTTTGGTTCTCCGCCTCTATCCTGACTCTGAACCTCTGATTCTGCTCTCGCACTTGTGTATGAAGTGATTGTGGTCTACCTTACCCATTGACTCTGCCTTCGATTGGATGTTATCGTTCGTGTCTATTTGCGAGGCTCATACATTGTGAGCGGAGCTTGCGGCTACGGCGGTGGACCAAGTCCTTTGGAGCTCTGTTTGGCTCGCCACTGGGGATGGGTCCAGTCCGTGCATATAGACCCCGAGATGCTTCCCGACATATTTAATCACCCACTGGCTCCACCTTCGGTGTATAAGTCTTCTCGGGGCAAGCATAACTGAATCCCGAAGTTCAGCGCCTAGTCAAGCCCCGCAGACTATCAGTTCACCTCGCTCACTCATCAATCCTCAGCTCACATCGTTCCACTTTACCACTGCGCACTTAGTCATGTCGCAATATTATCGTAATTACAGTTATGCATCGATATTATTGTTATGTTCTTGTTGTGTTATTATTGTACTTACGCATATATTCTTCGGTTGTCTAATTATTCTCTGTAATAAAACTAGCATTCACTCGAGGCGTTAACATCAGTAGCCGTCAGCGGCATCACTCATCATTCTATCAGCAGATCAAATTGCTAGCAACGGCGGGCCAACCCCGTTACTATAACATGGGTTAGAACTGATTAATTGCATTTTTCGCTAGCCTTTCTAATGTCTTTTAGGTGCACTGCTTCGTCCCTCTAAGCAACGAAAGACGGCATGCGTGGGATTCTCCTTTATTCAGATTCCTGCACCATCATAGTTCTCTTTATATCTATCGTATATCTCTTTGTTATTTCTCTTCGTCACTGGAATTCATTATTTTGACGTTCGTCCGCTTATTTCGCGCGATCATAGTCTTTGGAGAGTTTTCTAAAAATCATCGCAATTTGGAAAAGAAATACAAGCTACTTCAGTTAGTCCCTTTTTCTCAGTCATCTCTTTGTTGGTGTCCCTGGACACAATTATTATGTTGCTAATCAAAGTCGTGGCATCTATTGCTTTTAACAGCCACCTTCTATAAAGCCCAAGATATCTGGCAACGAGTGGGATGGGGTCATCCCGAGTTCGAAGTGATTTTTTTGCGATAAACCCAATGATGTAGAGTGATGTGCAAAATTCCTTTGCATCAGATGGGATTCAAAACCATATTTCACCTTTTCCAAAGGCGCGTGCCCCACCGTTGCACTGTTAACGCCCGGTTTGACATCACTCTTATCGTAGACTTCAAATAGCGTCTAGGTCAGGAAGAAGAATCAAGCGCTGTGACGTCGAATACACGAAATTTCTAGTATTTACTGCATTTTCCGCAGTGTTATTGAGTTTCATATATACCTGAGAGAATTGAGTGGTGAGCAAAACACGGCCTCAGGCGGGAATCAAACCCGTGTTTTATCCATAGCGGGAAAAAATGGCTGTCAGCTCAACTGGGTTTATTGAGCGAAATCGCATACCCGATCAAGCCTGTTAGAGGTTGGTGGCTGATAGTTAAGATAGAGATGTTGAAGAATGAGTGATGGCACAAATGTGACTCTGTGCTGTAGTGGTAGTAGCATGCGTCCCCGGTATGGATGAAACGCTGGTTTGACTCTCGCGTGAGACTATGTTTTTGCTCACCACTCAATTATCTTAGGTAGCTATGACGTCTTTTTTCATTTTCTTATGACTTGACGTAGGTGTCCACCAACTACGCTCACTACGAGTGCTTTTACGACAACTGTTACGTAACTCGCGTTAGTTAAATAGATGAAGTCTCCAAGATTTACATAAATTAGTCACCAATGCCAAAACTCATAGAAGGTCGGTCTTCTAAATTATCGAAAGTATATTCTATCCATTGCGGTATAGGATAATGAATGGTCAATTTTCTATTTTTCATTCACTTGTTCACTATTTAGCGTTTCTATTGCTCCATTTGATATTTGTTTTAGTCGACTGCTTTTGAAAATCTTCACAAAAACGTATATTATATATGTATATGCATATATATGTATGCGTGTATGTGCTTATCTATATATACATATATGCGCATATATATGTATATATTTATATAAAGTCTTCAAAAATATTTCTAGCCTTTTCGAGGTTGTTATTACAATCTGACGACCTTTCAGGGCGCGTGTAGGCATTACAGCCTCATCAGGAGCACGGTGCCTTTCGCTTAAGCCACTTCCTTGCACGAGATATACTCCCAACATATGAAGGAGTCGACGCCGAATCATTTACAAAATCACCGCATGTCAGGTGATCAAATCCCCCGATATTGTAACGATCGACAGCCGAGCGTTCATGACTGATAATGAATTATACCGCCGTCCATAAACGCAGACGAATGTAAAGGTAAAATTATGGTATGTTTGGAGCTGTATGATTGTGATGCACGGCGCGAGACTGATTCCTGTCTGCAACATTTTCGGCATTCAAAGACCAGCGCCTTACAGAATACCTAAGCCTGACTATCCTAGAGATTGCAAAAAAAACGTGCTCGGCCAGTATTTTATCACCTTGATGAAGAAGACGAAAAAACGAATTTACTGCTAAAAGAGCTAAAGTTCTTACGGTGAAAAGATGTGTCACTGAACAAACAGTGACAAATAAATATAATTGTACATCTAGGCTCTGAGGTAGGCAAGATCCCCAAAGCGTCATCCATTGTATCTGAGATAGAAGTATTGTTCTGGCGTTAGCTTAAAAAAAGTAGGGTTTGTGAAATACGAATGACTATCTCAACGAGTTACTGGCATATAGGTGCACGTATTGTAGGAGTGCTGGTAAAGCAGACGCTGGTAGTGCAGCGTGTTAGAGCAAGCGCTCCTAGACAGGGTGAAACACGGGTTCGTGTTCCGTTTGAAGCAAAACGTTTTGCACATCGCTCTACATCATTTGAGATCTTTATGTTAACGTTGAGTCAAAGCTGGTTATTCAGCTTTTCTTTCTGGTCTTATAGTAGGTTTTCTGACGATCTATGCTACATGCGCGTTTTACAATGTCAGCACAGAGTAATCAATGACTATAAAGTGCGATTTGTGGCGTCGCGTTTCTTTTTCTGTATAGTGATTAATTGCCTTTCTCTCCCTCGATGTCGATTCGCAAATTCTGATGGATCAAAGCGTTCGGAGAGAACTCAGGAGGTTATTGCATTTTGAATAGTTCTAGGGAAACTGGGCTGTTTTGCTAGTGTACTTTATCGGTTATCCCTCTGTCGGTGTTTTCGGACCCAGTTACTATGTTTCTAATCGGAGTAGGTGCCCCTTTCTAAAAACCAGTTTCTCAAAGGTAAAATACAGCTGACACAAATGCGACGCGATCATTCCGTGTTCAATGTGGCTGTTATTTGTGATATGCAAGTTTTGAACTTTGTACGAGAATCGAACCAGCATTTTATCCTTTCCGGAAAGCGTGCTTACCACTTGCACTGCCGATTGCTCACCTTTCTTTCGACGCTACAACGCTTCTATTTGTCAATCGCGAACCTTCAACGGTATGGCACGGGTGATCGGTATCGACATTGAACCCAGCCACGCTGACAGATATTGGGTATTGAATGATCAAATAGATTTTTATTTAGCCGCTTCTTGCGGTGTGTCGCTACAAATATACCCAGTGAGGCAGACTGGTGTGCAGAACTTTTGCGTAGACGGAACCCACATCTCACTCTATCTGGATACGCGTGCTCTAACCCGTTGCACTACTGACGCATATTTTTCCCATCACTTTACGCTACAATGCGTCTATATGTCTGCCCCCAATCGTGTCAACGATATGGCACGGGTAGTCGGTATCGACATTGAACATAGTCACTCTGCATCACAGGTTATATTTGTATTATCATAACACCGCAAAAGCGGCTAAATAAGGATTTCTATCTAATCATTTAATACCTAATATCTGGCAGCATGATTGGGTTCAGTGTCGTTAGCGACTATACGTAGCACCCTGTTGACCGTTGACGGCTGATAATGGATGCGCTATAGCGTAGAAAAAGTGGTGGGCGAAATGGGCGTCAGTAGTGTAACGGGTTAGAGCGCGCGCTTCCGGATAGAGTGAGATGTGGATTCGAGTCCGTCTGACGCGAAAGTCTTGCACATCACTCTGCATCGCTGTCTATCTATGTTTTTCATGCACAAAATATTTTATATTAAAGACTTTATAAGGCTTTGAAGATGGCAACTATTGTACCGAAAGAACGCCATTGACGAGAACTTGGCCTGATTCATTAACCAGAAGTACTTAGAAACTGCATGATTTTGGTTCATTTCAACTGCGCATCGCATTTTCTTGTAAACATTTTCGCTTACAGATGCATGATCTTGCACTAAGAAGGGAGCTGCCGTGAGAACAAATTTGCTTGCTATTTTTGCACGAGTGACGCATATGGAAAAGTGCTAGGGCAGCGGCGGGCAAAATTGATGCTTCCTGTGGATGATGTAAGATCAACTGATTCTTTGGATTCCTCCTGACTATTCTCTCCAGCTCTAAGCACTGCGATCCTCTTTTAGCCGTCCTTTCTGCAACATTGTCGCATCGCTTGAGCTGCATTAGTCATTCATATTTTGCAGTTTTACTGCATGATAACGCTCGACCTCATGCTGCTGGGAAAGCGATTGAATTCGTCATAAAAAAGCTAACGTGCGAGGTCGTAGGAGATCTTACCTACCCGCCTTACTCTTCCAACATTGCACCATTTTATTGGAAACATTTGAAATTACATAGTTTGAGTTACAAATTAGCAAATTTTAAGAAACAACGTTCTCCGGGTTCAAAAATCGTCATCTTCAAAGACCTATGAAAAGCATCTTATAAGATATGTTGTTTTGGCGTGTAATTAAATAGAGTCTTTAACGCACCTCCGTGCAAAAAAATAATATGCATTTCTTTAGCTTCATTATTATTACAGCAAAAAAAGCCGTGGAGTTATATTCGCACACCTAATAGTGTGCTCCAGTTGCTCTTGACAACCAATTTCTCCTAGGCAAAGACGGATGGCACGAGGGACACGGTCATTCTGTGTCTGATTTGATTGTTATTTGTGATAATCAGACTATGAACGTCAGACGAGAATCCAACTCGTATTTCGTCCTTTCTAAAGAAACGTGCTAAGCAACTGCACCATCGGCGCTCGTGTTTTGCCTTCATACATTCCTCAAAAGAGCGCATTATAACGTAATGGGATCAACGGCAATATGCACCTGCCAACCTAAGTTGTTCACGCTCAACTGCTATCAGATCGATGGGTTTTATCGAAGAATGAATGATGGAAGAAACTGGAGTATCGATAATGCAATTGGTTAGCATGTGCGCCCGAAAAGGTAAAATGAGCGTTCGGTTCCCGTCTGGCGTTCAAAATTTGCACATCGCTCAGCATCAGAGTATATTAATGACATATTATTACCTCTAAATAACAGTTAATTTGAAAAATTTCTAATTGTCCGCATTTGATTTCTTTTGCACTTTGCAACAGGGATGAGTGGAAGTGCGCCGTGCTAACGAACTAGCGACATTGTCGCTTTAACCCACTGACTTCCACGGACCCAATCTCAACTGCGACACAGGAATTACATCTAGAATCTTAGCCTCCACGTAGTTTTAAGCGGATTTTATCAGGTTCAACTAACTATTATGAAGCGACGACGCGCCTCCTAATCTTCTAGAATGTGAGCTTTTACATGTTCTTAGTGGTGTCATCGATTTAGTTATAGTGCATTTTTTGTAGTGTTAAGATGTTTCATGTCTCCCTAAGAAAATTTAGTGGTGAGAAAAGTACGACTTCAGGCGGGAGTCGCCGTTTCATCCAGACGTCATAACACTACGAAAAATGCAGTAAAATATTAGAAACTTTGAGTATTAGTGATTACAGTAGCTGTCAGCTCAACTGGGTTTATAAAGCGAAATCGCATACCCGACCAAACCTGTTAAAGGTCGGTGATTGATAGCTGACATAGAGATGTTGAAGAATGAATGGTGGAGCGAATGTATCTCGGTGGTGTAGTGGTAGCACGCGTCCCCAGTATGGACGAAACGTGGGTTCGACTCTCTTCTGAGTTCTAATTTTTGTTCACCACTCAGTTCTCTTAGGTATATACAAAATATCGCAACACTGCGAAAAAAGCAGTAAAAACGCCGAGAATTTCATAGAAGTGTTGATGACCATTCTAAAGCTGTGATTTCAGGTTGCAGCCCCATGTCGCCAGTTTTCGAAATGTCTTTTTTTGACGTTGTTACAAGAAGCGATTTCTTGCACTGCATACTTGCATATTTGTCTCCGGATAGATCTCTTTCTTAGAACTATTAGTGATCATTTGATAGCTTAATCGTTCTTGATTTCAACGCTATCTTTATGTCCTGAAAAGAGCTCTCTATGAAACGCAACAAGTAAAATAACTTGAATTTCCATCTGCGATCAAAGGGGTCTTTGGCCAGTTCACCGGCCACTGGCTGAGGCAGCAATGGGGGGCTGCGCAATTATCTATCAAAATCCGGCCGGTTTCATGCTGGTGCGGTCTTTGTTATTTTATTAGAAATTGTTCTATTGCTTTAAAAAACTCTATATAAAACGTACGGCTCTGCTACAAAAAGAATCCAAATACTTTTATTTTGACGTGAACACGAATAAGTCAATCATCATCATGACCAGTATAGTGGAATTTAGGAGGTCAGAACGTCCCAATTGTTTCCAACCGTGACTCTAAGACGTCCAGATATTGGGAGATCTTCTCTAGACATTCATATGCTCAAAAATCGATCGATGTCGCCTCAGCCGACCTTGCTGCCATACCCAGCAACCGGTGAGTTGGTCAATGACCATCTTGCTCGCGCATGTGAATCAATCTTATTTTCGCTGTTGCGTTTCAGGTAAACGGCCTTTTCAGTATTTGAGCACGGCGTTGGAATAAGAAACGGTATCATTATCGAATGATTACTAGTAGACCAAAGATTGATCTCTATCCGACGAGAAATATGCGCGTCTGAGACATACTCTTGTGTGCATTTTACAGCGCTATAAGTGTGCTGAGAAGTTGGTCATGTGGAGTTTTGGCCAGAAATCAAAGCCTTCGAATGATTACTAATCTTATGAAAACTTCCACTCCTGCGAATGAGGTCGGTTTCATATTTGTCCCTCTATGATCAGAAAGAATCTTCTGGTATGTGGTTGATCATCCTCCCAACACTCGCCGACAGTCAATCAGCGAACGAATTTCAAGAAACGTCTTTCCCAGCATTCGCCCGGGATACCGAGTTTGCAAGGAGGTAGACCTGGCCAATAGTTCAGGTCTTTCATAAAAAGACGAAATCCTCAAGCAGCAATTGCAACTGCTTGTGAAACAATCAGGATTCATATTATATGTCCGCCTATTGCCACCGTTCAACACTCGCTCCCTAAAAGAGTGAGTTCTGGGCCTGAATCCGAGCTGGTACAAATGTTTTTGCACACCACTCTACATTATTGAGCTTGTCAAAAATTTGGAGATGTTCGCAGGAGATACATGCGAGGTGACGAGCTGACTGCTAGGTTTTGAAGAAGGCGAGGTAGCCTGAACATGGGTTATCATATTTAGTTATAATACCCTTTTCGCGTTGGCTTGGAAGAAAATGAAACACGATCCTGTTAATTACTCATGGTGGGGCAAAACTTTCAGGCAAAATTGGTCTTTCCACTCATTTCTTATATCAGATTCCTCGTCCATCTATGACATATGCTCGTCTTATAATGCCAACTCAATACTCAGTCAGCGGTAGGAACGAAGTGCGTCTCAGCGATACTTTACAGGGCATCGTCCCTTTAGGCGGCGTGAGCGCGATTCCTCACTATTTAAACTTTGTACAGCATCTTATTTCTCTTCTATCGGATACTGCGCTGACTTTTCCTTTTCTTGTAAAATCAGATTTTCTATTTTCACTCGCATGCTTTGACAGATCATGTCGCCTTCACGCAGAATCAAGAGGTGTCGTTTCTTGGGCTTTTATAAGGTATTCGAGCTCTTTTGATCAATCTTTTCTTTATCGAACTTGTCTTTGTCGGTGTTGACGGATGCAGTCACTATATGTTTATAGGCGTAGTAGGTGTACCTGTTGTTTTTGATAGCCAACCTCTCAAAGGTAAAAGACAGCTGGCAGTAATGAGACATGATCATTTCATGTTTGACTTGACTAGTAAGTGTGATTTGCAAAGTCTGAACATCAGAAGTGTGTTAAACCTCATCTCACCTTATTAACTATACCTTATTATCTTATCTTTTATTAAGACCACGCTCAAATTTCAATAGATCCTTTCATTATTATTTGAGCCAACATGTCATGTGGTCTGGTAAAGGCTCTTGTACAGCCCGAGACACGTGTTTCGTCCTTACAGACTCATCATCCGGGCAGAACCCGTCGTCTGTCGATCATTTCATAGTCAGTTCTCTCGGAGCATCACACTCCTTATATATAGTTATCGACGACCTACGCTTTACACTCTATGTCAGGTGAAACATTCACCTAACACAGAGTGTTTTCGCACTCGATTGCTAGCTGGCTGGTATTTTATCATATTATACCTTTCTTGTCATGTGGTCTGGTACTCCACTCCAGACCACATGACATGTTGGCTCAAATAATAATGAAAGGATTAGTTTTTAGTTGATCTTATATCGATACGCTTCATCGAATAATAAAGCTAGTGGAACTTTAATATGGGAGTGCAATTGATTAGCACGCGCGCCTGAAAACGGTGAAAGAGCGTTCGATTTCCGTCTGACGTTCACAGTTTGCGTATCACTTAGCGTTACCAACGTATCTCTATATGTATGTACACATGCATATATATATATATATATATGTAATGTAGGTATATATATACATACATATACATACATGCGTATATGTATATTGCAACAGTATACCCCAGCTAACTAGCGGTTAAATAAAAAGATTTACAGTTGCTTGCATTTGGTTTTGTTTGCGCTTATCAAGAGGGATGAGTGGAAGTGCTCTCTGCCGATCTGTCAATATTGTCGCTTTAAAAGACGAACGACAGCGCCGGCGGCAATCTTCAATATTTATATTTTTTGAGCGTGTGATTTACACAGCCTTGAATGCCTCCGATATTAGCAGCCTCTCCAATCTCTTACTTCCTAAAACAATTTTGATATCATTTTCATTTGGAATTCGTCCACACTTATCTGAAAACAGTTGCAACCTCAACAAGGGCCCTGATTCTTTAATCTTTATATAGAAGACCAAACTGATAATGTACTCCTAGTGCAACGTTCACTTCCAAGCGAGTGTCTTGTGCAACGGTTATATATAACGGTGATCCCTCAAAGGAAGTCAGCAGCTTTTTTCGATTCTTCTGTTTTGCCGATATTTTGTAATATCAGTTCAATCTCTCTTCAAGCTCCCGTGCTGCTTTAATCGGCGAAGAGAAATTCGAAAGTACATTAGCACTCTGTATCTAATCTAGCAGACGGCCATTGTGAGGTTACTTGGCGAAATTTTAGCTTGACTTTTCATAAAACCGCAATGGATTCCCATTCTTTTCCAAATAACTTTCTTAATGTCTTTCCCAAGAAGAATATGTAGAGCAGCGACAGAAGTGCTCTGTGTCTCTCACAAAGTTTATAATTCGATCTCGCGCTCAGACTCATCAAGCCATCGATTACTCGAGACGCTAATTTGAGTACTTATATGTTAGAAAGAGACGAATGAATAAACAACCTCGTTCGTTGGACAAAAACTTTTCATATAATTATTAGTGACCATTCGGAAGCTTAATTGTCGTGCTAGCGCCTTACATGAACGGTTTTTGATGAGAGCTTTTTAAAACGAGTATTATCTTCTACTTATCCACTCTGAGGAGCTAGTGATATTACTTATTGAATATCAGCGAAGCATACAGCAATGCAGTTAATAATGCAGCATAACTATTACAACAGTCACACTTTGGCGGGTCGCCTTCTTCAGAGCCTGGAATGATCAAATTGATCTACAATATGCTCTGGAAAACCGGCCAAGTACCACTCTAGCTAGAGATTTAAGCTTTGAAATATCACTAACAATGTTTTGAAAGGTTCATATTCAGCGAAAGGGTTGAATATTCCTTCAGAGCCGTCGAACATGTAAGAATCATGAAATGGTATCAGACTGGTCGCAAATTTGTCTAATAAGCAGCGCTAACTCGGTACAGCGGTAGAGCACCACGAGTCAGTGTTAAGGCTAATCATGTATTCAGTCACCTCGAACGAAGCTGAATATTAGAGGCGAATGCACGCACCTCTCAAAGAGTGATTGAGGTCCAACGCTCTATCTTTTTAATGTATCTCACACGGAAGGCACAAAGATGTGCAGCGCACCAAGAAGGCTTTTTCAAATACTAGATGCTAACTACTGAAATTGCCGTTCTTTGAATATCGTGTGACTTACAGATGTCTGATAAAAACACCTTGCATGTAAAAAAAATTTATGGAAGTAAGCGTGAATTTGACAAAATGGGCGTCGTTCCGAAAGAGTGAAGACGTGAGTAGTGTTTTTGACGAGTTCGACTTCTCAAGAGCCTATTCTTACAATTCCACACTTTTTCACTTGAAGCGCTTTATTACCAGTCTTCGCAGTGTTTTCTTTTTCGCTTTACGGGTCCCAGTACTTTCAGCATTCTATCAAATTTTCATCTTCTTCTGAAACGACGTAGAGCGCTGGATGAGAGTATCTTCTTGCAGTCTCGAGAATAGACTGGCTGTGGCTACCCTTAGCGCGTTCCATATTGACTGGCGGAGAGTACTGGGGCAGGGTTCACCCCATCCCCCTCTCCTCAGGCTCGCGGAGACGAACATCACAACCACTTCGCCACGGCGCTCCCACTGTTCCATACTATACTGCATTGTTCAGTTGCTATTTTTAAATGTCAGTACAAATCTAGTAAAAGAATTTTTCAAAAGTCTGACTATTAAGGCGAGCCCACCGTCTGACTCTTTGGATCATGAAAAGTCACCATTGCGCTATTCTTATACTATTAGAAGACTCATTCGAGCCAAAAAATCATCTGAAGAACGACACCACCATATCGCGCGTGTCAGCCAGGCACCCTTGATTTCTATACGCCCTGAGGTTCTCTTTGATTAGGAGGGAATAAACGCAAAACCGAATTCATCCGCTGGAGAGGAACTTTTCTTAAGAATGTTAACAGCTATTTGAAAGCTGAGACATGATATTATAGTTACACGTTGCCGGTTTTTTCAAAACACCCCTATATAACGTTGTAACATTCAAAATAAAATCACATTTTATAAACCATGTGTTTTTCTTTTCTTATCTCGCTCATATTTCGCTGGACAGAACTTCTTTCTCTGAATGCTAGTACTCAAACTATAGCACAGGTTCTAAAGAATTTAAAAATATGTTTGCTTTTCGGAATCCTCTTTTGATCTCTTGATCTCCTCTAGTCTTTGGACTTGTGCTTTAAGCCTCCCCGGACAGAGGCCTCTCTCTTTAGACTATCATTAATCGTGTGGTTAGCGTGAGGTTTCTGATTCTTTTGACGTGCTTACTTTCTGGAAATAAGGTTTAGGAGAGAAAATAGGATCGGGTTTTATTTTTGGCTACGTTGTATACCGAGTGTTCGACAAGGCGAGGGCCATGGCAGAGGGTAAGCGAGGCAGTATAAACAACATTTTGTTATCAATTGGAAATTTTTCGCCCTTTTTGAAAGAAACTCCGGATGAAACGGTTGACTAAGATACTGCGGAAAAGTCTCTACACACTGTTATGTATTTCGGCTTACAGCAAGTTATGCGCGTTGAAAATGAAGGCGAAAGGAGTATGTAAAAACATAGATTTCAATCTGTATGCTGCAGCCTTTTGAAGGAATGTTTGAAAGAAACCGGCGAAGTAAGGCTGTTGCCTTACGTTTCACCTTCAGATGGTTACTAAAACTCCAATGGATATATCCTTTCCAGCGAATGTGATCGATTTTCATTTGTTCCCTCTTAATCAGGAATAATTGCCTTTGATTTTGAAATTTATTCGACAATCACAAAGACTTTACCGCTTTCTGGTTTCTGTTGATACCCAGGATTGCAACTATCGATCAAATGGAATTTGTCGCTGCTGTTTATTCAACCGTTTTTAGCTGATGGGAGGATGTTAAGCATATACTTAATGATGAAGAGAAGTGTACAGATTTTGTGTGTCGGACGAAAGAATCCGCATTTCACCTTATCCTCGGAAACGCATGCTTTAACACATTGCAACGGGTTAGATCACCACGCAATCGGATCCTTACGAAGGGAAGATGGAACAGATAATCCGGTTATAACAAGTCTTATCTCAGAATGATTTTCCAATCTGAATAAGATTCATTGCTCGTAGTGTGGCAAGTAAGCACCTGTAATTTTATTCTATCTAACGGGTTGAACGGTAGGTTAATGTTAGTGAGTGAGTTGTTGAATTCGTTTTTCACTTGGCTTAAGGAATTTTAGCCGATCATCATTGAGGGATGGGGGTTGCCCGATGGTTAGTGATGCTCGGCGCAGGTTTGAGTAACCCTCCGTCACTCTCCGGCAGTCTATCATCAAAGAGCTAAGAGAAAATTTTGGCTCGCTTCCACCTGGGATATCTAATTTTCCTGTAAATCAAACTGACGACTAATTTGTGCGTTCATGAAAGACGCGGGGTCCTCAAGCAGCAGTTGAAACAGCTGTGAGAATGTTAGAAGAGCATCTTGGGAGATGTGTGTGCACGGTTGGCGAATTAAATGCTAGAAGTACTGAGACCACACAGCAAAATAAGTCGATGGGTATTATTAAAACAAAATAAAAAAATAAATAGCCCGTTCAGACTCTGAGCATGGCGAAGTGGCCAAAGCATCAGTCGTCGTTTTCAAGGAAGAAGAGGACCGTTTTTCGCGTTAGCCTGAAAAAATGAGTTTGCAATATGCTATCGATCATTCATGTGAAATTAAGTGATATTCGGTTTTCCT
>JAHQIW010003751.1:0-150285 GCA_019055375.1 Parelaphostrongylus tenuis
TGAAGAGTGAATTTTCACAAAATATCCATCTTTGAAACTGATGATCTTACGGATATATGCTGCATTAGTTATCAAATCGGCATTCATACCAAAAACATTAAGAAGCTTTTAATTGTTCGATTCGTCCCAGAGCTGACTCGTCCAAATCCTCAATTACAAGTTCTCACCGAAATTGCCCATGATTATCATCTGCCCTCTAATGGTTAGCCCGCAATTCTTATTGGGACAGACTACTTCTAGGACATTGTCTTGTGTGATAATTTCTATTACAGGCAGCTCCCCATCGGTCAAGCTTTACTGCATACTTCGATTAGAGATATGGTCACCGGCGGGACACCAATATGAGGAGAACGATCACTCACATAAATCACAAGTGACAGTTTTGATAGCTCAGATCAAAATAATATTTCTTCACATTTTGTGAAGAACTTTTGGACGTTGGAAACCGTTGGAATTATGGATAATCCAACAGCGAAAGACGACAATGTATATCTTAATTTCTTCAATAAAACGATCACATATAACAGTCTACATAAAAAAGTAAGTCGTCTCACTGCCTTCTAAAGACACGTCGTTATGCTGGAGTCTTCAAGAAGAAACTTGTGGTTCACCTGTGACGGTACAGATTCTGCCTTCTGTTCAAATCAAGCGCACTACACCTCCAGTGGGGATCGCAGCAGACACATGGATTCCTCCAACTTCCATGGCCATTCTAACGCAACATCACAGTCAGGCGACATAAACAAAGGAGGAGCAGAGCTCAGTCTCGTGAAAAACGCGACGTACAACTTCCATACCATTCAAAAAGGGCAAGAGCGTTTAGACGGTCATGGTGGTCGACTAGCGTCGTTCTTTTGGTTCCGATTTTCCACAATCACCCATCACACCCTTGCATTTGCATATGAGAATTTCGGTCTTGTGCGACTGCAGGTCTGACAACATTAAGGAAAACAGGATGCTACAACTGCTTGGGCGGTGACGAGGTCAATCTGGTGTTTTCGTCGACTCATGATGAAGCAGCGCGGACATCATCTGCCCATCGATTCATCTGCTCACCAGATTCTTTGCAATGCGTCATGCCCGACTACTTTTCCTATCAAGGTAATCGCGTCTTCATCGACGACGAGCCTCTTCGTTTAACATCTCCAGACAACAATCACATGCTTTGCCGTCTACATTTCCACCGTGAGTATATCGATAGGTATGACCAATTACTAATAGTTAGATGCTCCCCCCCACCAGTGATTCCTGTCACGCACATTCTAATTTACAACGAGTTTTGCTTTTGCATACTGCGCAGGTCTCTAGTGATCTGCCCGGCCAGCACATCGAGGTACGTAGAGTCTCAATACTCCTCGCCCATAGCTCCGCCTAGCCATCGACGTCATCCGCGGTCGTAAACCACGCACAGACGCGTTTAAGGACTGGTCGGTAGTATAAGCACGCACACCTGTACTGTGTTCCCAAGGGGAGGCTCACCGTGTAGTAGTACAGTCTAGATGGCCTTCAATATCTCAACGAGGATACATGAGATGTAAGTTCGCCATGATGCCATGCGTCGCATCCCTCCGGGATGACTGAACGTAGCCGTACGTACACATACCAATAAACGCTTTGCCACTCACGTTGTACCATACTCAGCTCCTATCTATTTTGCTATGCTCACCTCTAAGATAACAGCTTTAACATCACTATCAAGCTCTTGTGCTATTACGAGCATATGGTCGTTCATGCGATGTCGCGTGATGCCTGTCAGTTGCTAATACATCGTGTGTATTGATCTCTGATCGTTCAAATGAGCATGTAACTACTAACTATCTATTTATGAATATGCATGTACGTGCTTGCTCACAGCTATTTGAATCCGTGTGCTTCTATACTATGTAGATACCACTTCATATGTTGGCTACTGTAAAATGGGACACCTCACTGCTCTTTAACAGGCTAAGGCAACTTCTAAGATCAACGTCACCTATAGTCCATCACATTACACTCCTCCCTAAGGTAGTAGTCCCGATGTGTCACGTTTGAATACGGTCAATCACTCATCCGATAAACGATATGGTCCAGTAGATGCAGAAAGATGATATCAGCATTCTCTGTCACTTAGCCACACTAAGGTTCTAGATCTTCACGGTGGCATAACATAGACTGTACATCGGTAGTCCCATCTAAAACGATATCCACATCTATCGAACTGATGTACGCGTGCGCCGCATCATATCACTAGTTAACTCCGCATAGAGATTAATGAGGCCCATTTTCGCCACTAAATGCCTTCACGCAATAACGCACGCATCCCACTCCCCTCATGCGTCTACAACAATGCGTGCCCAGCCCCGCCACATCATGTCATCATACCGGTTCAGACAGCTAACAGACGCCTCATCGAAGACATGATCAGCTCATCAAGTAAGTACTTATGACACTACTTCGCTCTTATTCTAGCCTTGCATGCTCGCGGCCTCCGCACGCTATCTGGTACCCGACTCAGAAACTTGTCTGTGGAATTGTGCACAGTGGATTCTACCAGTCATTGGCCAGCAGAGCATGTACATGAGTACGTGCAAGTGGTGATTGACATAAATCAGATACATTATATACACTCTTTTCGCGTCCATCTCCTCCGGAGCTATGGTTGTCTAATTTGTATCAGGCGCGATCCGCGCTACAAGAAAGTCTGCCACGTTGCACCACATTGCAATCCCGCGCTTTTTTTTCTCCCTCCAAGCACCTGTAGTTGTTATTGCACACACTGAGCAATTAGTATAGAGTCTTGAGCTGTTGAGTGGGAGCTGAAAATCAAGTAGCAAGTCCGCGCTGCAAGAGACTACACGAGCAACCAACAATTGACGAGCATACTAGTGAGGACAAGGTTCGCAAGTCACTAGCTGAATATGAGCGAGGCGGATTTCGACTAATCGCGAGCTTGGAGTGATGACGTGCATGTAGACCCCGACTTGAAGCGTCGACAGACGACATGGGTGTAGAGGTATCCACATTTCAGTAGGTCGACAGATGTAGGTAGGCGCTCATAGGATGCCCGATCTCAGAAATGAATACCGCCCATCCTATGGCACATCATATGGCCGACTATGCCTCACGCACGCACGGGCGGACTTGCCTATGTCCCTGTGATCCCTTGGAAGTACAAGCCGCAGTAATGATCATGATAAGCTGATTTCAATTTTCTTATTAAAGACTACACACTAAAGAATGTGACGCACAATCGCATTGCTCGGATTGTATGTAACTCAGCGATAAGATACATATATGTGAGTTCTTGTAACATCATCAATGTATATTTAGCCCAATTTCAGTACCTAACATAGCAAACGCGCGGAATACACAGAGAGTACATATTTGAAGAGGCAAGAAGAAACCAATCCCCCCCCAGACGCTTGTACAACAAGCAATATAGTGAGTGCGCCCTTAGCAGGTCTTACCTATTCTCAAGCTCAACTCGTATGTAGCAGCCCATTCACCCTACTCAATTATATACTCGATTGAAGCGATAATTTGTCACTTTCGTCCCCTTCTGTACGCCATATACACTTGTTATTTTTTTTCCCCCCCCTCCCTCGAAGCGCGCCCTACCCGTGTCACACAGCGTCGGAGACGGCATGCAGAACCAGAAGCCGATTTGCATTGTTTTTATGGATGCATAGGTCACTGTACTTGGACCGTACGAATATTATCTCCGGTGACACCCCCAATGGAAGGATGGATGGCTTGGTGAGCCATGAGCGCGAGATCGAACCAGTGACCTCGTGTGCGACGCAGGGCACCTCTAACCACTGCGCCACATATCAAGCAGATAGCTCTTAAAAAATTGAGAGATTGTCAGGAATCTTAGAGGAGCTAAGTAAATTAACTATTCGATTCAAGAAGGTGGAATCGACTGATGACGGCAGCTTGACGTTGTCTGAAGGAGAACGAAGAGGCTCGTCGTCGATGAAGACGCGATTACCTTTGATAGGAAAAGTAGTCGGGCATGACGCATTGCAAAGAAATCTGGTGGAGCAGATGAATCGATGGGCAGATGATGTCCGCGCTGCTTTCATCATGAGTCGACGAAAAACACCAGATTGACCTCGTCACCGCCCAAGCAGTTGTAGCATCCTGTTTTCCTTAATGTTGTCAGACCTGCAGTCGCACAAGACCGAAATTCTCATATGCAAATGCAAGGGTGTGATGGGTGATTGTGGAAAATCGGAACCAAAAGAACGACGCTAGTCGACCACCATGACCGTCTAAACGCTCTTGCCCTTTTTGAATGGTATGGAAGTTGTACGTCGCGTTTTTCACGAGACTGAGCTCTGCTCCTCCTTTGTTATGTCGCCTGACTGTGATGTTGCGTTAGAATGGCCATGGAAGTTGGAGGAATCCATGTGTCTGCTGCGATCCCCACTGGAGGTGTAGTGCGCTTGATTTGAACAGAAGGCAGAATCTGTACCGTCACAGGTGAACCACAAGTTTCTTCTTGAAGACTCCAGCATAACGACGTGTCTTTAGAAGGCAGTGAGACGACTTACTTTTTTAAGTAGACTGTTCATTGGACATCGTTTTATTGAAGACATTAAGATCTAACTCTGTCGTCTTTCGCTGTCTGTGGATTCTCCTCCTCATCCAACGGTTTTCCAACGTCCGACCAGTTCCTTCACACCATGTGACGACAACTATTCTTTTTGATCTAGCTCTATCACCACTGTCCCTTGTGATTTATGGGATGTGCTTCGTTTCTCCTCATATGGTGCCACCACTTTCACGCGAGTCGTGCGCCGCGAGCTCGCAGCGTACACCCTATGCCCTCTTCACTGCGCTACTTACAACGTGACGATCGTGCGCGAGCATTTATTAATGTCCTTCTCTCCGCGATCCGGTTTCGCTACGGCTCTTTCCAGACGCCGCCATGTCTATAATCACCGCCTGTCAGCATCAAGCGTTGTATTTTCAAACCACACAGCGACACAGTGTCCTAGATCCTATTCTCGTCCCAGCCTCTGTTAGCAACTACTGTCGCGGCCACAGTCCATGAACGAGGTATCTTACATCCGCTAATCCTTCAAAGCTCCCTTTCGCGACTTCGTCTGAGGTGTACGTCTGTCCACTGTACTGACCTACTCCTCATTGTCCACTAGTTCACGGTGAGAACTTGTAATGGGATTTGGACGAGTCAGCTGACTGGGCCATCGCCGCACAGCGCTGTCCGCACGCCACCACTAAATAACGTCGCTCTTACGACACGCATTGACGTTTTGGTTATCCCCACATGTGCAGCCACTGCGCTCACGCATCTCCCCCTCGTCCATCAACTCACATTTGCCGATGCATATTAGTCCGTTAAGTTTCAACTCTACAGTTTCAAAGCTGGGACCTACTATTTTGTTGAAAATTCACTGTCGCATCTTCACAGACGAAATTCAGAACATACGTTTCTCCCAATACAGTGTGTAGTTCCGAACCTGCCCGTATGAACGATCAGATACTTGCAGGAAGGAGGCCACGAAGCCACGAATCAAAAGCCTGTACCTTTAATATGTTTGGATGGATCGTTAGGATGAAAGCTAGTGACAGCTGCGCACGTAAGGAGGGTTGCAGAAGGATTAGATTCAGGTCGTGCTAAGAGAAAGCAAACGTTTTGATGGTTCCTCACGCTCAGAGGCGGACTGTGAAGGGGGAGGCAGATTTTTGATTTGGAGGGAAGGAATATTAACAGATGTTAATTGTGGCAATTCAGGTGGTTCTACGACGGTAGAAAAGGCAGCATGATTTCGTTGGTGGTGACTTGTCCTTGATTGTTGTTAATATTTTGGTTCAGGAGAGGTTTTAACTTAGGAAACACGTGGTTTCTCAACCTCAACGCTGTTTCCCGAAGGTTGACACGCGCAGGATTAGCAGCAAATATAAAGTTGTATCGACCAGTTTCCACTGCTGATGATGGGAATGCCGATTTCATGACGCCCATAACTGCTTCTTTGCGAACAATATCTGTAAGAAGGGTAATTAATTCAGTGGGAGTAACATTATGACTATGTGAAGTTTCACCATATACTAAACTGTGTTATTTTGCGCGAATCATCGGCGCCTGTTGCCTGCGAAAGTTGACACACTAAAGCAAACATCTGATTATAAAGTGTGAGTAATTGACGCCCTTGCGGGTCGCACTCTGGTAAATGGGTCAGTTTTGTGCAAATAAGGTGTTTTAAGACAGCTTTAACGTCGTATGGAGTTTTGAGAATCTCTTTTGCAACAAGATATTTACCTGGAGTGATGGCAAGCCCCTGTATCGAAGAGAGAACTCTCCAACGCAAGCAGGACTTCAACAAGGAAAACTTGGTTGTATCGTCTAAATGCTTTTTATTGTCGGCCAACGTTGCGAAACGCGCCGAAAACTCTGGATAATCCAGTAGATTGCCATTAAATGAAATAAGCTCCAGTTTGCACGAAATGGAAGCGTCGACAAAATTAAGCAAGGGTTGTCATGAGAAATTACGGGATAGCGGCTGTTGTAGACGACGCCGCCGGTTGAGAGTTTTCCAGGAAAACGCTTCTGTCCGACGCTTTATCGGATGCGTCACACAGGATCTGCAAAACACGTTTCAAAACTTCAGAATCAAGAGAATTTAATTAAAGGTTTAAATTCTCCAATAGAGTGACGGGATTGTCATTTGTCTCACATTAGTAACCGCGCGTTGTGAATCATTGTGAAGTTTGAAAATCCTTTTCTAAGCCTGAAAATAAGAGACTTAAGTGAATTTGCCTTCGAGTAAAACGCTTCTCTCTGAATGTCATCCAAGTGAGTGAAGTCGGTTTGTCCCGGGCTAACCTTATATTATTTGAGAATTTGGGTGTGTGACGACTGATAAAGCGGAAGAAGCGTTTTGTGGGAGTCGATCTGTCGGCGGATAGACGAACTATCGGAGTAGACATAACTGTGAGAGTGGACTTAAGGTGGACTTAAGACAAGAAAATCCAGTAGAAGATTGCACGCTAGGATTGTTGACGTGGTCGCCAGTTATTTGGAATTGACTCTGAACTTTCTTAAGGTGATTGCCATTAACACTTTCCCTTTTATGTAGGTGTAGAACACGGTAAGATTAGCAAATCTACTGTGGATAATCTGTCAGTAGACCAATCGGATAAGTGGACTGAGTATAGCAGGATTACAGTAACCTTAACGACCCACCATTAACTGCTGACTGATGACAGCTGCCAATTTACAACTGGCAATTGACAACGGCTACATGGCAACTAATACAACATGACAACTGAACTTTCTGATTTGACGAAAGCATATATATGAATCACAGACAAAGAGTTTGGCAGGTGAAGCGCTGCAGTAAGCCTACGATCGCATAAAAAATCTACGCACACAAAAGGTTAGATTTGAAAACACAAAGGTTAACATGCGCATAAAAGAGGATAGGCAAGATGTTGCTCTAAAATAGATTCAAAACTGAGAATATCTTGCTTACACCACTTGGGAAGAAAAGTTCGTAGCATAGAAGTGACAAGTTCATCTCGCGATGGGAACGTAAATACAGCGGACGTTGGCCAACTACACATTCGTTCGCCTGCACCGACAACTTACAAGAATTACACATAATTCCATAATACAAGAGTTACACATAATTCCAAACATGGGGGACAGCTGCCGATGTCGTGAGAGTCTCTCTTTTTGAACACCAACATGGTGTTACTGTTCGTCCATTGACTAGCAACCTTGTCATATGACACGTGACGTGTTGAAGGCCAAGGCAGTGTGTTGACCAACTGTGGCGGCACTCCTTTCACATGTGCTCCGATCCTATCCTCTGGAACCCGGGTGTTGTTCTAATAGTCGAAACGAAACGAGTCAAATTTCAGATGGAAGAACGATGAAACGGCGTATGCATTGTCCTGAATTTTACGTCTCGACAAGAGAACGTCTCTACTAGGAGATCCAGAAACTGTTTGTGGATGATTATGCTCATAGCATTTTTGAAAACTATAACTTTTTCATCAAGGCGTTGGAGTGCAATCATTTCAGTTCCGTAATTGGCGAAGTTTCGGTGAGCTTTGCAAATGTTCTTCCCACGTTTCACATTTCGGTACTGCTGCTCTTCCCTTTGTGGGATCTTCATCGCTTCTCTGAACATTTTGCAAGTTTGAAAATGAGATTTCAGATGCCTGCGAGTCGGGCGATTTCACATTGGCGGATCAGCTCCAGTCTCTGTGGTGACAAACATCTCTTGGTGATCTTGGTGCTCTCGGCTTTCATAGTGCAAAAGTGAATATGTATGAATAAGCTATGACTAGTCCTCGTGGATGCTGTTAGTGACGGCATCATCCTTAAGGTCGATTAATGTTGAAAAAACATTTCACTCTATGATGGCTGGGATACAATTCTTTGAATTTAGCGATTTTCTCCTTTCTTCACAAAAAATGAAATGTTGTGCAAAGGAGAGGATGGTCTAATCCTGTATCAAATCTGGGACAAAAGAGATATCGCTCAAGCAGGGCTATCGGCTAATCAAGAAAACTTACCTTGATTAGCTAACACGAGGTTGGTAAATTAGTCGTAGTAATTCGGCTGACGTTTCGGCGACCCACCTTCTACACAGCCTGGGCGTATGCAGTATTAATCTTGGCTAATCAAGATGCGGTCTGCGTTATATTTCGTTGCTGTTCCCACCGTTGGAAAACTACCTCGTCCACCGCCGCGAAAGAGGATTTTAGGACTGCAATTCCCATAGGTAGGTGTCGTCGTTATGATAAGCTCAAAAAACTTCTCAGCCTGCTCGTTCTATTCAGGTTCGCTTATCTCTGTCTGACGGCCTTCACCGTTCTTCTAAATCCAGTTTTCGCTTGGAAGTCCCAATGATGACCTCGAAGAATATATGGTCTTTCACAAAAGACTTCACCACGTCCATATAGAACACTTCGACTTCGTCTCTGTCATAGTTTGATGTTGATGAGTAAGCGACGTAGACGGTCAGAGCCAAGACTGATCCATATCGTTTCAACTGCAATCGTCCCGCCCGACTTGTTAGTTGTTCGGATGAACTGATGTTCAAGATTAATCACTTCTTAACGAGAACGTCATGCCGCCAGCATCCCTAATCCCACGTTCCAAAAAACAGTATTCGCCGGTGTTACAGACAGCATTAAATGAATGACTCTTCTCGTCTTAGACCGATGGCGTAGTGCCTCCCGCTTCTTGCTTGCATTGGTAGATCCTCTATAGAGTCTTCTTATGCACGTGCACGAAAACAGAACAGGAACATGCCTGGCAGACTACTATATATGCAGTGACCGGAGTATTTGCTGCCTCAAAATTGAAGCTAAAGGATAAAGCTCTCGGCGTTGATCAATCCCTGATGGATGCGCCATGCATTCGACTTCAATTTTTAACTTCGTTTGAGGTGATTGAATCATATCTGGCCTTTACAATGACTCGCGGAGGCCTTCCGCTGAGGCGAGTCAGTGCTCTGCTTATCCTCCCAGGCAAGTCTGAGACCTGTCTGGTACAAATTTAGCGACCCTATAGGGATGGATGGCTTGGTGAGCCATGGGCGCGAGATCGAACCATTGACCTCGTGTGCGACTCAGGGCACCTCTAACCACTGCGCCACATGCGCTCGCCTCAAAATTACACAGCGTAAATCTTAATCACAATGTTCTAGAAGTTTATAAAGCTATAAATTTGGTTGTGATCACCGCAGCATCTCAGGTTCTTCAAGTCAATGATACAGCCCCCAACGATATACTTCGTAGATGCGCATGGTATTCTGAGTGGGTGATTGGTCAGCTGATATACCAAGTTGATTTGACTATAAAGACAACTTTTTATCTAGAGAAGATTATGCTCCTTCTTTATACCAGATCATCCTTATGCTATCTATATCACATCTCCTTCAATAAAAAGGCATCTCTTCTACAATGTGGATCATTGAACATTGTCCTTTTCAGAAATAGATGTTAATGACGGCTGTTTTCGCTGTCACATAATGATCACCTGATATTGTCCGCTTGTTGATATTTCACGATAACACTACTAATATTCAATATTCAGTGTTCAAAGTTCTGCCTATACCACGTGATTGTAATTTATGTTGTACTGTAGTTTTACGAACTCTCGTTTAATAACATTGTACTTGCGTTTGTTGGATTATCGCTATGTACGCTTGCGACTTTTTCTTGAAGTCCTATCGATGCGACCCTCAATCATACGTAAGCCTTTTTTGTCTAAAAAACTTTCGATAAAGGTGTATTTATTACTTTGAAGATTTCAGCATGGACGACGTGCTCGACTATTCAATGAACAAGGAAGAACACACATAATCGCATACCCTGTGTGCGATTTTGTATGCGGAGAAATCTGAACCATTAAGGAATCGGTGTCACTATGGAAACTGCTTTTAGTGATGAGCAAGTGGCGTGAGACAGAACAAACGATTTCAGTGAAGTTCCAGGAAATTCCTAATGTATGGTTTCTGAAGAATCTTGAGAAGGATTTAGATGTTTCGTACACAACTTATACAGAAACTATTGTAGGTTAAACTTTGAACAGCGGAATAGTTCAATTATCTGCGGTAGTATCAAGGAGATGAAAGTCATTGAGCTTGAGAAGTCGTTGAAGTTCACTCGTCATCAGAGTACGAATCACTGATTTATCACAGCGAGAAAAGGAGTCTGTCGAAACTCAGTTAGAATGCGTCTATTTCACATTTTTTATGATGCGAATCACCGCACAAGAGAAAGAAGCTCCAAACATTGCAGATCGGTGCTTATGCAGTTTATCAATTTACTAGCCGAATTTACTGAAAACAGTTAAAATGAAAATGTCCAATTTGGAAAAGGATCTACTATTGTAAACATGGCCGACAATCCATTCGATGCGTGGTTAATGGTATAATTATTGGTTCAAAAAATTCACAGCGTAAACTTAACGAACAATGTTCACAGGAAATAGAAAGCTATCAATGCGCTAGTAATCATTATAGCATATCGGGTTCTTTGACTACGAGATTACAGTCCTAAACCTTGAGTTTTCGCAGCTTCAGCAGTATTCTGGCTGGGTGATTCGTGAAGTGCTATGTCAAGTTTGACGTAACTACAGAAGCCATCAACTTAATCATGTATATTTTGTAATGAATCTCATCTATTGGAAAATGGCACCGCTAGTATATTGTGGATTATGAAACATCAGTGCCTACCAAAAATAAAAGTCATTAAATCTTTCGGTGCTGCCAAGTCACGATCATTCCATATGTCCGTTTATTGATATTCCACAGTAATACTGTCAATGAAAAATATACTTTCGTTTATAGAACATGATTGAAATCGCCGTTGAACAATACTGCAAACTCTCGATCTTCAACATTGTACTTTTCGTTCGCTTTTGGATGTATATGTTAAATTAGTCCTGGCACGTGTCAGCTTCCGCTCGTGGGCAATATAAAAAGAAAGGCACGTGATAGAGAAGCAGTTCATCATGCTTCTCCCGGCTCTTCGGTTAGAATGTCATCCACCGCAGTTTCACCTCTTACTAACTATAATGGTTTGTAGGCACACCATCTTGTTTGGTCATTATGCTCCTGAAAAGATGCAATTATTCCCTGCCATTATTAGTCTTCAATCCAAAATTTTTCTTCAACGAATTTCTCACAGTCTAACAGCTGTAACCCTGTGCCTGTATTACATCCATGATCGCCGGTATTGCCAAGTGAAAAAACTAACTGCAAACTAAATGCTTTACGCATGCAAACTTGGAAAGTTTATAATATTCCAAGGCTGTGCAAGATGTTTTCTCTGCATGGTGACTGTGTTCAATTCGTTCTTCAATTTTCTATGAAGTCAAATGATTGTGGAATACTTTTCCGTTTCCTAGCACAAATTTTTAAGGCTATCCTCTAGGCTGGACAAGAAAATTCCATAAAGAATGTTAAAGATCATTCGAAAGCTCAAGCCTTGTCCTAGCACTGAACGTGGTTAATTTTTCAGTAGATCTTTTTGCAAAACTGGAAAATTCAAAATGAAATCACGTTTCACACACTCGTATTTCTTGAAGTACAAAGCTCTTTCTTAGAACTTTAAGTAATCGTTCAATGACGCAAAATTTGCTGATTCCAACGCAATGACCATATCCTGAAAAGACTATTTCTCTGCAACGCAGCAGGGAAAATAAGATTGATTCACATTAGCAAGCAAGTGTTCTTTGACCAATTCACCTAAAATGGAGTGTAAACAGGGGGTGGGTTGGTGCGGGTATCGATCGTTAGCGCCTAAGTGGGCTGTATTTGAAGATTAACTGATTCTTCGCCCTGGAAGAATTTATGAATCAGGCGTCTGACTATGATACTAGAAAATCCTCTCTACACGTTCATGTCGCAAAACTGATTTACACACCTCAAACGCCAATCATAAGTGACTTCTGTATTTAAAACGACGTAGTTGATAAAGGAGTACATAATGCCAAAATCTTGACGTGGACGACGTGCATGACATATTAAATGATTTGAGAAGAGAACGTAAATGCGTATCTTAGTGCAGTGCACAAAATATCCATGGGATAGAAGTAGATTAGGGTTTTAGCTTGATCATCAGCATTGGTAGTAAAGGGAAGAAAGAAATCGTGAAAAAATTGTTGATGTTCTTCCCGTGGTTAGAATAAGATTCATTGATGCCTAAACTGGCAGTTAAAATGAATTAGTTCCTATCAAATTAATTGAGTTACATCCATTCTTCTCTCTTCTAAAGTTAATGATCAGGCAAACAGGAAGAAACTCCAAACATCGAGGGTTGATGCCTGTGCAACTTATTAAATCTATTCATCGAATTCACTGAAAGGAGTAAAGTATTTGTTGCTTCAAAGACCCCATATTGTAGATTCAATTGGCAATATTTCTAGGGAATATATAGCTATGTCACGGATCTCCTTCTTTGAGGAATATATAGCTGTGCCACGTATCTCCCTCTCTGACGGATCCCGCCCTCTTAGTCGTAGGGGCAAGTAGTGTGTCCCCAGGCGGAGATTAGGGGAACTCAACGCAAACCAAAAGCGACCGTGTGCTTCCCAGAGACGCAGGTGAATTCAAGCGATGAGCTTCATGCTTCTGCAGCGCCGATTTGATAAAACTCTATTTCTACAAGTCAAGTCGGCCAAAACCTACAAACAGGCGGCTGGAAAGTACATGGGAGGCGGTTAGGAGTTGCCTCCAACAAATGAGCTCCTTCTGCTCCTCCGAGAGAGACCTTCAAGCTACTCGTGAGAACCCGGCCTCCATCTTTAGAGCCTATCAGCTATATGTTGGGCATCAAAAATGCTAGAAACAGCAATAAATATGGGCTCATTTCCCTGACCCCGAAAGAGCCCCTGTTACAGCAGGCCAGGTAGGACGAGTACGGAGAGGCTGCTAAATTCTCAGGGTCATGCTAGGCTGCCAAAATCGAAACGGACTGAAATGACGACTTGTAACTGTAATGCAAGAATACTTAATCACGAATTTGCTATAGAAGATCTTTTGATTCGAGCAAGAAGGATAAGGTACGATGCCATTGTCCTGGCTGAAACAAGAAAACGCCATCCTTTTCACGCTGTTTATGACATCGGAGAAAAAATGTTTCTTATAACATGCGAGCAGAGGTGTCGACGGCATTGGCGTTCTCGTCAAATCGAATTTGACCGCGAACATCGACTTATTCGAACAACTGACAACCAGTATCGGACGATTGCGGTTGAAACAATGTGGCTCTGTGCCGGCTTAGACCATCTTCGTTGCTTACGCGCTAACATCAAGCTATGACGAGTACAAAGTCAAAGCGTTTTATACGGGCCTCCAAAAATTCTTTAGAGAAGACCATAAATCTTCAGAGTCATTTTTAAAGATCTTAACGCGTAAATTGGGCCCAAAAGAACGTCTGAAAAACGTCATATCGGGACCCATGGACTGGAACGGAATGAACAACGCGAGAGGCTATCTGACTTTATTATGACGACCGAAATCCTCCATGGCACCTCACAAATTTTTGAAAATCTCACTCTAAATGGTGGATGTAGGAGTCTTTCAATGGAGAGTACCACAACGAAATAGACCACATCTTAGTAAATCGAAGATTTTGCCTGACCAATGTCGCTGTTATTTCTAAGTTCCAAACGGGATCAGACCATCGTCTCCTTCGCGCAACGTTCCGCTTTCGCGAAAAGAGAGAAAGCCGGTAAATTCAAACAACGAAGTCCCAGAACTACCATGAACAGGATATATTTTAATCATTAGTTGGCTCCTGGGAAGATAGCGCTGTCGACAACACCGACGATGAATACGATCGGCTCGTTAAATATCTTCACGTTAGCGCTGTGAAAGTCGAGAGTCCTAAAGCCAGAAGGGACGCTTGTCTCCGCAAACACTAGAGCTGATACGTCAACGTGGAATCGCAAGAGCTTCAGGCAACCGAAACCTTACGTCCGATCTTGCGAAACGCTGCAGAGAAGCGACAAAAGAAGACCTCAAAAGGAGACGAGCAGCAGTTATGGCAGAAGCTGCAGAAGCTGGGGAGAGCATTCGCAAAGCCCGGCGAGCTTTCACCAATTATAAGACCAAGATGATTGCACTCCAATGCGCTGACGGGACACTTACAGCTTCCAGAAAGGCAATGGAGAGAGTCATCAAGCAGATCTACTCAGATCTCTTCGCTAGCCATGTCCTCTTACCGTCATATAAATTGGAACAGGATGAATCTGTCGTTCCACTGGTTCGCCCTTCCGAAATTCGACATGCTATATCGTCGGTGAAGAGCAAAACAAAGCCCAGTTTAAGCAGGATTGGACCAAAACACCTGAAGAACCTACCGCCAGTTCTCTCCAACGCCATGGCTGGGCTCTATACTCGCTATCTGTCAGAATGCAAAGTTCCCATTCAATGAAAAACCATCAAGACCGTGTTGTTGTTCATAAGATGAGACCTTCACGACATAGGCAATTATTGCCCCATGTGTTTGCTGTCCGTTGTCTGTGAACTCTTCGCTCGAACCATTCTAACGAGGATTGACAGAACACGGGACGAAGGACAGCCATGCGAACAAGCAGGGTTCCAAAAGAGATTTAGTACTAGACCACATCCACACTATTGCAAGATTCATTGAAGTTTCACGAGAGTACAAAAAACCACTCTGTCTCACTTGCATCGATCTGAAGAAAGCCTTTGATTCAGTGGAAACAGAAGCGGTTACAGAGGATCTGGATAACCAGGGCGCCCCTACTCGGTACGTAATGATCCTTCGTGAGCTATATAAAGATTCACGACCGAAATTTCTTCATTCTACAGCAATATCCCATCGACGCAAGAAGAAGGGTTCAATAAGGAGATACAATTTTGCCAATTATTTACTGGCACCCTCCAAAAGGTCACGCGAACATTAGAATGGGACGATATGGGAGTGAAAATTAACGGTCGACAATTCCCTGATGATATTGTCCTCATAACACCAAGCATCAGCCAAGCGTAACGAATGCTGACCGAATTCGACAACGCCGGTGCGGTGGAAAGATTGGTCTTCAACTAAATCTGACGGAAACGATATTCTTGACAAAGAGATAAGTTTTAAATTCATCATTCACGCCCAACGAAACGAAAACCTCCGAATAGTCCAGTTAGGTCTGTCTAGGTCGTGAAGTCAACATGATGAACGACCTAGTTCCAGAGTTGAGCAGGAGGAAACGAGCGGCTTGGAGAACGTCTAAGAGCATCGAAGATGTAGTGAAGAAGACAAAGAACATCCGACTCTGTGCCCACTTGTTTGACTCGACAATTATCCCTGCCCTAACGTATGCATCAGAAGCCTGGTCGCTACGTAAGCAGGATGAAAGATCACTTGGCGTTATTGAACACGCAGTCGAAAGGTTGGGGCTAAGAGTATCCCATATCTTGCAAATGAGAGAAAAGGTCCGGAGCTCCGATCTACGTCAGCGATCGAAGATCAAGGACGTCGTTCCTCACACCGGGATATCGAGACTAAGGTGGGCCGGACGCGTGATGCGCTTCAACGACAGCCGTTGGACGAGAACCGTTACCGACTGGATTCTTCGGGATATCAACCGCTCTACAGAAATACCATCGATCCGATATTCCGATTTCTTTACAAAAGGCATACAAGAAAGGTGTGATGCTCAGTGAATCCTTAGGCCGAGAAGGACGCAATGGGCTGCTCTTGCACCCCATAGGAGAAATTGGAAGTGTTGCTGGTAGTCGCTCGCGTCACTCGACGATCAATGGGTCGAAAGGCGATACAGGTAATCTAGCTGAGAATCGGCTATCTATCGTCGTATCATCTCAAGTTCTTCGAGTTGGCCATAATACTCTCATACCCTATGCCTTTAAAATTCTAGTCATATACTGGATAGATGGTTCGTCATGTGCCATATCAAATTTAACGTGGCTACAGAGATAGCTATCTATCGCAAAGTGATTCTTTCTGCCTTCTGAATTTATAATCAAATACATTCCCCAATGATTCTCACCTATTAGAAATTGACACAGCCCGTGTAGTGTGGATTATAAGATACCAGGGCTCTTTTTCCGAAAAGAAATTCCATTGAATCTTTTTAGTGCTGCCACGTTATGATCATCCCATACGTCTGTTTACCAGTCAATCCACAATTATTAAATCACTAATATGCAGCGCACTTCCGTCTATATCACGTGATTGAAATCGATGTTGTACTGTATCTCCGCAAATTCTCTCTGTTTAATGTGTATTCTGTGTTCACTCGAATATCTTTTGATCAAAAAAATAGTGTGGAAATTCATCAGCTTCCGCCCACTTCCAACGGTATAATATGATCGGGATTTGGTAGAGCAGCAGCCCATCGTGCTTTAACCAACTCATCACTTGGATAGTCACTCCTCGCCATTTCAGTTTAATTTTCTCTTCAGGATGGCTTGCAGGCGCACCACCCCTTTTGATCAATATTCTTTTGAAACATTGCGATTAGCTCCTTGCCAATGTTGGCCCGCAATCTGTATTTTTTGCATATAATTTCTTATGGACTGGTAACTATGGGTGCTTTGAATTACATCCATTGCCGCTAGTACTGATGAGTGTCCCCTATGTACTAATCATTATTTCTTCGGATGTACAAGGTTTGCACATATCTAGGTTGTAAGAGCTGCTTTAATAGCGAAATTACCATAGATGATTTGCTTCTAATTCCTATAAAGTAAAATGAAGATCGCACTTCAAAGAGATTGGATGACTTTAACCCCTAAGGGACGGATACAAAAATCGATGCGCGCAGAGCAAAATGCGCGATTTTTGCTATTTGATTAAGGTTTTTTTTGGAATGCTTGTATTACCTTGATAGAAAAAGATTTTTCCTTTTATAAATTTGATTCAGATATATGCGTCTTGTATAGAGAAAAACGTCGGTTTTATTACGGAACTAAGCTGAATTTGACAATCAATTAACTGTATTGTATGGGGAATATTACAATAAAAAATTCTAATTTTAATCTGCCTTAGTTTTATACAAGACCCAAGAGCCATTATAGCGAAGAAAAATTGAAAACAATGAGTAAATTACAACAAAAATGATAATTTTTGCTGTATTCGATAACAGTTCATCGATATTCTCACTGTAACTAAGTTTATATCAATCATTCGCTTATTTACAATTATTCGTGGTTGAGGTAAGCAGAAAGGGTTGAGCACTTATGGATAGTGGAAAAATTTTGAGCCGGTAAGGGACGGAGCTGTTTGAATAAAAGGCTTAGAAAGAATATCGGCATTATGCAAACTATTGATCAGAATATGTGTCTCCAGAGAAGTATTCTCGGTGCTTCTCTCCCAGTCACACCCATATTCAAATGAAGCATTTTTTATTCCTTTTCGAAACTTCGGTAATTATTCGACAGCTTGGACATCGAGAATCTGAAGGGTGTTTCATTTTTCAAATAGTTTTTTATATTATGCTGTAAAGGTGAAGTAAAATTTTCAGTACTTATATGTAAGACGGCGACAAATTTCTCAGTCGATCTCATTCGCTGCTCAGGATCTTTTTATATTAGCATTAGTGATCAATAGAAAGCTCAAATCTCTCGCTACAACTGTGCATTTTAGGTTTTTTCAAATCACTTTTTTGTCATCCAGAATAAGATTTCGTTTCTTATTCGCCATTCACCTTTATTTTTACCACTCGTATAAATCGCTGGAAGTACGAAAAGCATAGCAGCGTGTAGAAAATTTTCCGTAGCATCAGAATCTACGTTTTTATCTGAAGGTGCTGACGGTGTGGTAGAAAATCCTAGATTAAATAACAATATTTCAAACGCGATCGATCGTTCCGCCCCGGCCCCGTTCCAGCGTTCCGTGAGTTGGCCCGGTAAAGCAAAATGTGAAGGAAAGTCACAGCAACGACTTGTTAGTGGAATAATCGCCTGATATGCCGCGTAATTCGGCAATGATTTACCGCATTATGCTTTAAAACTGCTGCAGCTATTATTATTTTATTGAGGATTTTTTATATAGCATCAACAGAAACTTCAATTAGAAAAACGTGATTTTGACACAACAAAAATTCTGTGCATGATGAGATGCTTTTCGTGCTTCTAGGAACTTATATTCGTGGTAAAAATGAAGGCGAAATGCGAGTGCGAAATAAATTTTTTCTGGATGATACAAGGTTATAAAAGAACGTTTCAAAAAACTGAAGACATACAGTTGTAGGCAGAGATTTGAGCTTTCGAATAACTACAAGCACTCTTATGAACATTGCCTGTTCAGCGAATGAGAGTGGCGCAAAATTTGTCACCGCTTAACACACAAGTACCAGTTTTTCTTTCACACTCAAGCATCTTTCGCTGGACAGAGGTTTCCATTGAGATTCTCAACAACCATTCAATAGCACAAATCTTCACAACTCAATGATAAGCATGACTTTTGAGAAGGAGGTTCTAATGTGTTGTTACAGCCTACAGATCATTGAGTTTCGCACTCGGCGTTGTGTCGGTCGCGCAGCGCAATTACATGTGGCGTCCGGTGCGCGCCAAGTGTAAAGCTCAATGTTTTTTAGCTGCATCGACGAACTAAGAAGTCTCTCTCAAAAAACAAAGCATATCCTTGAACTTTTTAAGCTGAGATTGCCGAGTTGTGTTGTCAAAGAAGTGCTGAATTTTTTGAGGAAAAGCGTTGCTCATCGAAACATGCTCAAGTGTTAAATAACATATTCTTTACCCTGTTGCAGCGTAAAACAGAGATATTTCCGATAAGAAAGCACTTTTTAATTTTTTCAAAATTTAAGCTATCGAATAACTACTATAATGTCTAAGAGAGAGCGAAAGATGCGTTTTTTCGATTTCGAATATGGTGCTGATAGAGTAACTAACGCACCATGCGTAATGATGATCGCGCGCTCTTCTTACACTTGCCCGAGCTACATATTAGAATCTTCCCCCTCCCACATAAACCTCGATTAGAGATGTTTAGTTGTAGAAGATGTGTTTTCAAGCTACGTTCTCGCAAGAGAGGCGATACAAATGCTCAATAGGGGTTGAAAGTTTATTTTTGTACACGGATGTGGTATTACCGCCAAAAATGAAAGATATCAAGAGGAGTAGTCACTCTTTGTATCAAAAAATCTTCGCAGAATGTTCAATCGTAATATTCCATTCATTATGTAACGATAAAACCTCTTTGAGTTAGAATCTTCACCTATAATTACCAATAAACCACCTATGACGTCCCAGCAGCTGCGTAGCATTTTAAGCGTGACATGCGATCTTCTTTTTGCTGTTAGTCGTTATATGACAACCTTTTAAAAAAATTATTTTTGTTATCAAATTTCTCGAGATTTGTACTATGTAATGAGTGTTAAGACTTTGGTCAAGAGCCATATGGCGGCCTCAGCTGGGCAAATGAATAAAATTGAGTGTGAAAAATAAATTTATCTTTCGTTTTACAACGTAATAAATAGCTTTTTTTGAAGGCAAACAGGTTTTTGAAATTGCAGAAATTTAAGCTTTCGAATTATTACCAAATGTCCAAGAGAGAACGTTTCTGCAGAGAAAAAGGCCTTCAAGTAATCGTGTACTTATGCTCGTGCATGTCGTCCCTTAGGGGTTAAATACTTCGAACTCTTGATGGTCTGTTTAGTGAACCCAAGAAAAGACGAATCAAAGTCCAACCTCTATTTTGAACACTTTTATAGATTACATTTCGCCAAAGACAGAGAGAGCCGATAATCTCTTTAAGCATCATATAGCTATCATAGTATTGATCGTCTTTTGAAAAGTTTCCTTCTGTAATAAAATCACTAAGGAACACAATAGTTCTAATCAAATATTTCGCAGTAACGCTACGACAAATGACAGGAAAGTCACTGAGATGCATCTGCCTCCGAAAACACTCGCGTTGTTATACAACTTAGAGTTTCACTAGCCGCAAACACCACCAACCGCGGTCTTTTCTTATAACGTGTTGCAGAGTGTTGATAAAAGAAGATAAACAATATGTGTGACTACAAAGATCAAGTAGAGCTATGGACCCCATAAGCATCATCAGTAATTCATAAGCATATTGACAAGTACATGCTTGTGTATATCTCACTGTTGTGCTATGATTTAAACATAAATTCCATTCGCTTCGCCGCGCGAGTATCACTAACTCTGCGATATGTAGTCGAAAATGTTGCTGGCCGCAACGCTTGTGAAAATATACAGCTTATAAGATTCGTACGTTCTGATTTTCTATCAAACACGCAATTGTTATTGTTTTTAAGTTTATAATATTTCGACTGTGCGCTTCTACATATTAGAGCAGACTGGCTGCGGCATTATAGCATTGCACTATAGACAATTGCCATCCTTTTTTGTACAAGTTCAGCGGAAACCATTTCCGGTAAAAAGCTTCCAAACACTCCTGTCACGCTACAGAACGACCATCTAAGTTTTTCTTCTTCATTTCATCTGTCTAAGTTAGAACGAATTCGCATTACCGCGGAAGCGTTTCACAGTTAAACACGAGCAATTCAGAGAAATTTGGTCCATAGACTTTTCTGGTCTCTTTCTCTTATTTTTTGTCGTCTAGTGACCATATATCCCTTTGATGGCGATAATACTCTGAGCGTTATTGAAACTATGACACTGTGAAAATTACGCTCTCGATCTGTGGGTCAGATAGCGCCGACTGCCGCGCTAAAATTGAATGCGACACCGTTTCCTGTTAACGACCGTCTCCAGAGGGTAGATTATTCAATGTGTTATATATGCTGTACTGTTTACCACATAATCAAATCAGCAGACTTTTTAGAAAGATTCCAGAGTTGCGCGGTCATCAACTTCCAAACCATGAGGAATTTCTGTATCAAAGAGATATTTCAGAATCGCTATTTTTACTCCCGAAAAGGGTAATTTTTGAAGAGCTGAAATCTCCTTAGAAAAAAAGTCATGCTTTTCACAATGAACCTTCTACTGCTTATCGCCTGCTTAGATATCGTCATCGCTAGAGACTGCTCTGATCGTGCCACCGAAACTACCACAAAACGCAACGACGAAACCTATGGTAGTTTCTTTAGGTTTTTTTACTCCAAAAAATGACTGAGGTGAATGCACGAATGCGAAGGAGTAAAAATCCCTCTTATTTTAGAAGAAACAGTTGGCGGCGTGAAATTTAAAGTGTGTTGTTGCACGGATGAAAGTTTCAACTTGTATTGTGGTCAGTTCAGCAAAACCTTCCTGACCTCCTTTTTCCGTTTGCTCCTAATAACGAATTTATATTTGCATGTGGTGAGGTGCGCAAATGTTTGGGATCACTACCTTTATCCACTTCACTTGCATCTGGAATGGTTTCGGGGAATTGAGAATTCATCTACAATATATACATATATACGTATATGTATAATTCTTTATAATTGTATATATAACAATACGAGGATAATGCTCTGGCGTTGATCTGTCCCAGATGGATGCGCCATGCATTGGTCTCGAATTTCTAACTTCGTCTGAAGTGATTGAATGCATATTTGGCCTTTGCATTGACTCGTGGTGGCCTCCAGCTGTACCGAATCAGTGTATCATCCTAGACAGGCCTAAGACCGAGACACGCATGTCAGTGGTCTGTCAACCTTCTGTTTGACAGACCACTGACATGCGTGTCTCAAAAATGATTGCAAGGCACATTGAAATTAGTGACTACTTCAACTAAATCGAGAAATCTAACATTGTTATCTCACTAAACTACGTTTCGGTCCGAATTTCATAAAATCCAAACAGGAATAGTGAATTTGTCGCAAAACCAACTGAACTCAAACATGAAGTATGATAAAGCCGATGAAGTCTAGAGCGCCTTCGATAATTTTTTTCTGTGACAGTTTTCTGCCTAAATAAAAACGCTAAAGCCGAAAGTTTTTGTATCACTCAAATTTCGAGTATATCGTCAACGTTTCAGCATGTTATTCACTTTTAATGGCAGGATAAGATGCAGAATTCAACCATCTACTTACGAAGATAGGGACAAAACATAGGAAATGATATATATTCTGATAGTCTCGAACTATGTACAACCTTCTCGGGGCAACGCGCACTCGCACTTGCATTCCTAGTGCTGGCACCTTTCTCTCAGCCATGCTCCAATCATATCGGTTGCTATCAACAACCACTCGTCAACGGGTTTGAACTCAGGTGCACAAATCGACATTGGACAAATTCAAGTTACAGTCGTGGTTAAGATTTGTAAGTGCTCTAAGCGGAATACAAATCAAAAGCATGAGCCGTTCTGCAAAACCTTAGGATATTGTAACAACTCGGAAGACCAAGTTTTGTAACCTTAGCATGTCAATAATATAAAACTTTGAAATGAGAAAAAAAGCTCAAAAAGCTTAATCTTGATTTAAAGCTTTACGAGTTTCTCCCAGTCGATTGTTCTTCTTTCCGTTCAATGGATTTTTTTGGTTGCTTGTTGCTGACGTCTCGGCAAATACGCCTTCTGCAGAGCCTGAACGTATTATTCGTCGTAATTTTATTTATATGACTATATATTGTTCGAAAAAAAATAAAGATAAGATAAAAATCTAGAGCACTGATAAGCGATAATTGATTCAGGGCAAACTACTCATTGTGCAATCTAGTCTAGTAACTATCTATGTTGTTAGCGCAGGGTGACGTATGAACCCGCCGCCCATGTCAAAAGGTCAAATTAACGATTGTTGGCAGCTGATACCCAGGCTAGAAAATCAATTGGAGATAAGGTGCCATGTGATTGGTAATGTTAAGGCACCCTCCTTCTCTGTTCATTTGCGGGTTTCTGGAATTCTCCAGAAAGCTTCAAGGGTTTTTTTGCGCCAATGTTTTTGATTCGTGCGCTAGGATTTGGACTACTACCTCGAAGTCGTCATCGTTGTGCCTTTGTATCCTGTGTGTACCTAGAGGTCTTGGTCTTTATTTGTTTTTCCATCTAGGTGCTCCTTAATGCAGATGTGAAGTGGTCTGCCTGTTTCGCCAATAAATTCATCACCACATGTCTTACAAGAGATAAGGTATATTGTACCCACGCTCATGCAATCGCCGTCTCTACCGTGAGACAAATAACGCAGTCCTTTGTATTACACAGATGTCATACAAGCGGTTTCGAACTATTTGACGACGCAGTGTTTTGAGAGAAATTTCTACAATTCCTACAGAATCTTTCAGACCACTGTTTTTTAGACACTTACTAGTAGCGGTACCGACTTTGTCTGTTATAAAGGTAGTATGAGAGGTACCTTATTGTTTAGGTGTGGCGCCCTGTCCTTCCCATTGCAAGGCGTTTCGCTCCTGGGAAAAAGATGGCAACCTCGGGAAGCTTTAATGAAGATTAGTTTTATAAACCTTGGCATATTACTGAGTGTAGAAAGGTGCGCTTCTGCAATTTGTATAAATTGGTATGCTGTTTATGCATCAAGTAATTGAGCATATTATTAAGTACATTTTATTTAATACTTCAACAAATGTGCAGAATCTATTCAATATGACATTCTTCATTTACTGTTGGTGGCATGATTCATATAGTTTTCAATGTACCTTCTTTAATCAATCAACCGTTTTCCTATTAACCCCGCTGAAACATCCATATGTAGTCATTGAGAATGCTTCCAGTCTTTTTGAGGTATGAGTACAAATGTAACCGTGGCAACAGAGTCGGCAGATGCATGTTTTGGCGATTTTGCCATCGTGAGTGCCGCTACTCGATCACTCTCCCTAATCATAAAGATTGAGTGCCGGAGAATAGTAAAGTGTCGTCAAGTGAAATTATCATTGAAAGTTTATCTAAGGTCCATGCCTTGCGGCTGGTATGATGGTATGATGATGGCGAAACCGCCGAAAAGCGCTCCTGTCGAACTGTTGCCTCGGATGAACTCGTAACTAAACCTCAAAAAGACGGCTAAAAGTGTTTTCAAAAGCTATAGATAGATCTCATCTTATCTTCGGCGCTTTCTAATTTCGCTGCTTAGACGTTTCAGTTCGGACTGTTGACTTAGCAGCTCATTGAATGCCGACAATATGTCTGCTGCAGACGAAGAAAAGCTAAGTAATGCAAAAACCAGCATGCAGAACATCGTCGGTCGTAAGCGGAAAATCAACTATGTGGTGGACCGAGGATATTTTTGCTCAGTGTGAGGTATATGTCAGACCCTTTGACATCTCCAAGAAGTTTAAGCGTAGGTACCAAAGCTCAACTCAGTAAGATATGCGTGCACCCACTGTCTTTTTTCCAAACGACTCATCGAATCGTTAGCGTTGAATAGAACGAGGGAGAGACGAGAGAGTAACGCAACAATGATGGCACCTGCACGTTTAATGTATCTAATCATCCAAGTAAATAAATATCCATAGAATTGACATATTTCAACCTCGCAATAAACATTCAATATAAATCCTAGAAATGTTTGAAGCCTTAATAAAGTTGTTACGCCAGAGCCATAAACGTGTTTCGGAAGTCTCGTCCCCATCAGCGGCCCACGCTCCACATTAAGCTCCGCATTATAGCAAGAGGGAGGAGTATATGGCGACAGCACAGCGTACAATGACACTGTGCTTATCATCACTTTTCAGTCAATGGATTGCAGCTCTGACGTATGCCGTATGTCAAAGTAATCCTCTTGAGAAAGACTTCCGTGACGAGTCGTTGTAACTAAAGAATATTGAGTTTTACCCTCGACCACATCACACGCCACATGTAAGTTGCGCTGTGCGATCGACACGGTGCCGACAGTGAAATTCAATAATCTTTTAGCTATAACAACGTATTAAAATGTCCTTCGCCAAGAAGTTTATCATTAAGATCGTTGAGAATTATTGCTATCAAGTGGTTTATTGAAGTCTGAATAAAAACATCTGTTCATCGGAAGATGCTTGAGCGTGAAAAAAAATTTGGGTACTTATATGTGGGACAACGACATATTTTCAAGAAAATTTCATTTGCAAAACAAGAACTTTTCATAGGAAAGTTAATATTCGCTCGAAGCATAGATCTCTAGCTACGACTTTACGCCACCGTCTAACCCTTATACAACGCTGTAGCATCCAGTATATAATTTTGATTCTCACTGGCATTTCGTCCTCATTTTTTACCATGAATAAATCGCTGGAATCATGAAAAGCATATCAGAGTGTGAGGAATTTTCCATAGTATCAGAATCTACGTTTCCACCTAAAGTCTTTGTCGATGCGGTGAGAAAATCCTCAATAAAATAATAACAGTTGCCGCCGCCGTTTTAACGCAAAGTGCGGTAGGACGGTATCGAGTTACGCGGTAGATCAGGTTATTACCTTATCAACAGGTCGCTGCTGTGGCTTCCCTTCACGTTGCACTCAGCTATAAACCATTTCGGCGATTTTGCTTACCGACCAACTCATGGAGTGGGCTGGGAGTGGAGCGACCGATCGCGTTTGAAATATTGCTATCTGTTCAAATTGGAATTTTTTCACCACTTCACACGGAAACTTTAGGTTAGAACGTAGACTAGACGCCGCAGAAAATTTTCTACACAGTGCTACGGTTTTCGTGCTCCCAGAGATTCATGCCCCTTGCAGAAATGAAGACGAAATGTGAGTGAGGAACAAAATTTTATTCTGAATTCTATTATGTTATAAAAGGGTGTCATGAAAAAATGGACGAATGGACGACATGGAGTTGTAGCCAGAGGTTCAGACTATCGAATGATTACTAACATTTTCTTGAAAAGTTCTTCTTCGAAAAATAAGATCGACTTAATTTTGGCCGTCGTCCAACATAGAAAAACCGGAATTTCTACTTCATCTTCGCAGTATAATGTGAAGACCGTAAGAAAAAACACACCTTTCAGATTCTCCGTGTACGAATTGTCAAATAAAAACCAAAACCTCAAAAAGAAATGAAAAATGCTTTCACTAAATATGGGTGCGGATAGGAGAAACGTATAGCAAATTATTCTTTGGACGCACATATTTGTGACCATTAGTTTGCATAATGCCGATTTTCTGAGTCTTTTTATTCAAACCCGGTTCTCCGTTCCGACTCAGAGTTATTCCACTATACATAAGTACTCAATCTTTTCTCGCTTGCCTCAACACTGAAAAATTGGACATAAACGAATGATTGATATAAACTTAGTTATATTGAGAGTTCTCGATAAACAGGCATCAAGTACATCACTTATAACTATTTTTGATAAATTATTAGCTGTTCTCCGAATTTTATTTGCTATGATTTTACTTGTGATCCCCTTTGCACAATGCAATACAATTGATTGAATGTCAAATTCAATACGACTGCGTAGTAAACGAGAGTTTTTTTACAGAACACATGTATAATTGAATCAAAAGCATAGAGCGAGCAGGGGATATCTTGATCCACCGAATCGATGCAAGAGTTCCGAAAATTTTTGCCAAATAAAGAAACAAACCTTAATTAAACAACGAAACTCGGCGCAATTCGCTCTGCGCGCATCGATATTTATAGCTGTCCGTTATGAGTTGATTTAGTGCATCATACTACGGAAATCTTTCAACAAAACAAGCCAAGCATTCAAATCATAATTTTTCAAGCTAACGATTGATTACAAAAACATGAATGAAATAAGGAAAAATGTCTAATAACAGTTGGAAGTATGCTACTTTTCGCGAAAATGTGGTTCCCCTTAAAAAAATGCATGGTGTGGAGAAGCACTGCATTGATTCTACTAAGATTGGGCACTTTTCGTGTTGAAGAAACGATCCCTTTCGGTGAAGAAGAACTTTTCATAAAAGTGTGAGTAAACATTGGGAAGCTCAAATCTGTGGCTACTGCGCTAGGCGAGCTTCTCTTGAAATAATTTCTTAATGGCTCTTCAGCATAAGAAAAACATTTGTGCATTTGTGTTTCACACGTATATATTTTTCGCAAGACAGAGCTCTTCCTTCAAACTATTAGCAATCATTCGATAGCCTAAGTTACCATAGTTCCGACGCTGTGCTTACTTTCTGGAAAGACCGCTTCGCTACAGTATATCGGAGAGTTTCATATCAAGTTTCACATCTTTGAGCGCTTGTATACCGGCAAATCTACGGTTGGGGTGTGTTGTCGCCCTAGATTTGATGCAACGTCCCGCCACCGATCGAATTACATTTACGTGTGACATGTAAAGTGCGATTCTTGTCATTTGAATAGAAGATTTTTCTCCGCTTCGACATTAACTTCATATCGTACATATGACTCTGACACTACGAAATGTCCTCAAACACGATGATGTGCTTTTCGTGCTTCCAGCGAAAGTAGTAGCAGAATTGCGCTGTCGATGTAAAGCACAATTTAATTCTGAATATTATAGTGTCATAAAGGGGTGTTTTCAAAAACTACCATATACGGCTCTAGCCAAGCTTTCGAATGTTTACCAACACTCAATTTTAAAAAAATCTTGTCCAGCGAGAGGGATCGTTTCTTTATTCCGTGCCATATAACGGAAGAAGACTCAAATTGTCCATAAGGAAATCTCCTTAGTGACTGTTTCATTGACTGAAATCAGTGTTTTTTTGGAATCTTAATTATAACGGGATTGTATTGGAGCGCGCAAATAAATTCGTACCCGCCCGAACGGGCGCCCAGCTGAAATTCAAAACGACCATCATCATCCGCAAGGCGTTAGAGTTCATTTACAAAAGAATTTTTTAGAAGATTCATCTTTTGCACAGAACAGATGAACAAAAGTAATGATTCAATTATTGCGTGACATTTGGAACTGGTCAAAGGTTGACCGACCAGTGGAGCACAAAATAAGCGAGAGGTTCACAAAACTAAAAAACTCCGGACGATTAGAACTTCTACACCAGATTGGAATGCACATTTCCCTTCTGTCTCGTCAACGGCGATCCACGACGACTGCGGTTTCTATAAAACATGTTTTCACAATAACCAGAAGATTGATTGAGCTTAGGCTTCACACATTAAGTGTGATAATGTATATAGATTTTTGAACTTCTCTCCGACAGATTCAACTACTCCACAAACTTTTTCGGAAGGAAACTTAGTTTTGAGACAAATGAACATTGATAAGACGACTGCATGGTGCAGTATTCACGAACTACACGAGCACTTCTTAGAAATGAAGGCGTCAAGGGCTAAGGGATGCTATGTCATGCCTAAAAATGTTCCTGAGAGTGGTAACTACTCAGGCTGCACTGAAATTGGAAACTATTCATGAACACCTGTGACATCTGAACGGTGCAATTCTGGTTCACAACCAAAGTAGTTATTCAATTTATAACTAATTTTTCAAGTTTTTTTTCACATAACCCGACATCACATATTGTAAGAATCCAGCTGCTTGGATTTTCTTGAAGGGTAGTGCATGAGGATTTTGCTTTTTGTGATGTCTTATTGAATGCGTGGTTGTAATGCTCGTGGCTGCTCGCGCGGAATAACGCTCCTTCATTGCTCTCCAACAGTCAACAATGAACGCCCTAGGGAACGCCACAGCCAGGCTATAACCGAGATTTCAAGGAAACGTGCTCAACCAGTATTCTATGGTGTCCAAGAAGAAGACGAAAAGCGAAGTGAATGCTAAGTACTGGGATCTTTATAGTGAAAAAAAAAACACTGTGAAAACGTATTAACACGTTGGCAACGACAATTGCCGAAAACGGCCTTTGTCGCTCACAGCGTGTGCGGCGGGGAGACGCGGCGGCGCGAAGGGGTGGGGTCTGTGCTATCAGCTTTGCGATGGGAAATATGGTAGATTCTATGATAATCTGAGGTACTAAGGGATATTATCGCGATGAAATGATGAAATAAAGCAGGAGATACTTCGACAAAAGTTCTATGTTCTAAGGAAATACCCATGTGTTGAAAAATCATCCAAGTATTTAACGGGAAAAAGCAATTATCATGAAAAGGAACGTATTTCCAGATGTTATATAACTTCGTTTCTGTCTTTTTTACCCATGCTTTTCTATCTCCCAATATGCTTTGTCAAAAGACTTCTATAGCCCGTTCTGCAACGAAAAAAGACACGTTTTACAGTCAGAGTTCGTTTTTATCAACTTCACTAGGTATTTCTTGGCATTACGAAGTAAAATTGTAATTCCAAGATAGCTATTGTTACAGAATAATAATCTTAATGTAAAATAAAGAAATATTAAGAAAGGCTTCTATGAAGGGTTTATAGTAAAGAGGATGCACATAAAGTCTTCTATCTTTCAAGAAAAACCGCTTCTACAAGGCATACGATAACCTGAATAACGCCTTCACTATGCGTTGTTTCAACTTCACAATGCAATTTTTTACTATCTTTCCTAGCAACAAACTTTGATTGCATGCAAAGTTTTTTGCTAGGAAAGATAGTTTATCGTCAAAGAGATTCCTATGAACGTACTTCTAGTAGAAACAACTCCTAGTTATTTCAAATCTTCTCTGACAAAATTACGAAGCTAAGAACGAGCGAAATGCTTTCGCCATTATTAGTCCTCCTGAGGAGTGGTTATATGGCACCTATCTGGTCAGCCTGGTCCACCAGCGACTTTCTTCCATTCTACATCTCGACGAGTTCGAACTTGTCCGCGCAGGAGTTTGGCAAAGCCGTGAGCTGTTGAAAGCATTGTGACGTCTGTTCTGTCCTTTAATCGCAGAATCATAACTCCATTTTGATTCCACTGGCTTCCCACTCGCCCTTGCGCAGGTATGCTTCCATGACCTCTTTGGCAAGCCTTTTCTGCGCTTTCTGCATGTTACAATAAAGTATGTATTGCTTTACAGCAGTATGTATGTACATTAAAGTATGTATTGCTCTCAGCTAAGGCGGCGCTGGAGCACCAGTAATCGGCATCGAGGTGCCTTCTTTCATTCGCAAGATCCTTCCTTAGATCCTTTACCACAACATCTGCAAGTGGCTCGTTCGGTGCAGGTTTGCGCCAGCACCTATGTACACCATCATTTTGTAGGTGTACCCGCCTTTACTGCAAAGTTTGAATCTCTTTATTCCATATCTGTACCTTGTTTGCAAGGTGCATACTGGCGGAATTTAATTCGTCCTCTGAATGGCACCATCGACTCATCGAAACACACGTCTCGCCATGGTTTTATGGGTCCTTACAATTCTTGCTAACAAGTTCCAGCAGTGGTCTTATTTTGTATAACTTGTCATTCACATCGTGACCCTTATTGGCAATCGTGTAATAGTCATTTTGAGGCTCAAGCGCAAAAATATCTTTATTTCTCCAATCGTTGTGTCTTTCCATCTTTCCTTTTATTGATGACCATATACATTTGTTCGCTCAACAATTGAGTCTCTAACGTCCTTCATAAACAGTTCATAAAATTCCACTGGAGTCTCACGCCCGAGCAATGCCAAATTCATTAGGCCAAGTTCCTTACAACACTTTTGATTATCGGCATTACAATAGTCTGTTATGAATTCTCTACATATAGGATATCTTGCATAGAATGTATAACAACTTCCACAACAATATACCACATATGATGTGGCAGACATCATGCAGCTAGTCGACATCGAAAGGACGGGCGGCCCATGTTTCACATGTGTTGATGACCTTCGTAAACTACCTGCATGATCTTGTTGAGGTGAATTGCGGAAATGGGAACTGAAGGAGGCACAAAAAATTGTCTTGAGAGAACGAAAAGAAATACATAGGGTACAGGATTTAGTGCTCTTAGTGTCATGAGTCGCCACTTGTTCTTAGGCGGGTAAGAAGTTTTATGCTCATTCACTCATTTTCTTTTCATTTATTTGAAATTCGTTCGTGGTTTGTATAAAGATGAGTTTCTGTAGATTTAGTCAATAAAAGCTGAATATGACTAAAATATGAATGAATATTTATATAGGACAACATAACGAGGTTCAGTAGCAGTTCGAAAGATCATCTTATACTACGTATCTGCCTTTTCCCTCAAGACTCGAAGCTTTAGAAGAAAATATTGTCATTTTTCCTATTATAAAAAGTTTCATGGATGTCCCTTCTTTCATATTTGATCAATTACTGTAGACGAAATTTCCTTTAGTAACGATAAATATCCATATTTCATTAGAAAACTACCACAACGTCATTGGTGCCGCCCCGTATGCGGCGACGCAGCGCGGCGGGGCGACGAGCATGATTTCAAAGTCGTTGCTAACGTTTTAATGAAGTGCCATAAAAATGCTGATCAAGTCAATATTCCCTGAAACTCTGACACAACCGCGATGTGCGTTCTTGAGTCTTCATCACAGGCAGTGACTAACTTTTGAGGAAAGCGCGGGACTTTTCTCAGAAAAGTCTTTCAACACTTTACCGAATCCACGAAATCGGGAGTTTTGACCGACTAGCAGTACAATGAGCGAACTCACTAAGCGGCTTGCGTCACACTTCCGCTCTCGGCTTCGACTTTGGCGACGATTACGCTCCCTGTCGCGGCCTCGTTCTCTATCGCGACTCCTGTCTCTTTTTCGTAACTCGGCTTCACGTGTATCACGGCGTCTATCCAGCGCACTCCGATCTGATTAACGAACGGATTTTGCAGAAGCATAGTCAACCTTCGAGCTTTTTGGAGTGTCTTTCTTAACTTCTTTTTCTTATTTCATATGCTTCTTAACTATTGGCGAGAGATTATTCTCCAACTTGAACATCTCTTTCGCCCGCAACGTTTTATCTGAGAAAAAGTGATTTAAAAAGAAGAGCAGTAGAACTGAACATATAGTCAAAACCACCTTGCTGCGACATCCGGGTCTTCTTTGCTTTCCAGTTCATCCTGGGGAGCCATAACCTTCACCTAAAACAAATTATTTCATGGCATGGTAAAATTAAATGAGTAATTATACACAATACCTCAACTTCTCGCATCAACTTGCGATGTTCTTCTTCCAAAGCAGAGGTGGCAAGAATATCTCTGAACGGAACATCATTTAACATAAGACATCTCATGACAGAATACAAAAATTTGTAACAATAACATTATACCAATTATTTGCAAAGTTAACAGTGTTGATTAATATCATTTGGATGAGTTTTCAAATGTGGGTCATCACTTCAGAATTGGCAAAATGTGTCACATCCGGTCGAAATGATGATACAATAAAACAGAAGCCACTGTCTCATGGAAGCAGTAATTGGCGACTAACCAAATGAATGCGTATGGTTTTTACAATGTTTCCCTCACCACAGTTGTATTATTGAGTTTAGCCAAAATTAAGAGATTAGAACTTATAAATTAAGAGCAGACTCAGCACGAAATCTAAGAAGTGTTTATGAGTAGACTTATTACCTTGACAATGTCGTGAAAATTCTCCCGATCTGCGACGATGAGTTTAAAAAACTCATGGTCGCGATAATGTAGCGACATAAATCGCTGAGTTGTGGTCGCATGACTCATCATAGTGGTTACTCTGCTATAACTGAAGACCAAGGGAACTCCAGAAAATGTGCGTCTATGCGCAAATTTTAGCAAAACTGTTCATCCCTTCCAAGACTGTATGTACTTTCACAGGTACATCATTTAAAGGCCTATCCCAGTGGACAACGCTTCTTCCCTGAATATTCTGTAGTCAGCCGGAAACTTTGATTTCTGTGAGTTTGATTCTTTGCTTGTTTTTTGCAGATTGCAGAAGACTTCTTAGATCGTCGTGTCAGCAAAAATAAAAATACTTTTCAGTTCGGGTTGCTTTATTCAATCGGCTAAGGTCTGTTGACGTTTTTCGCTATATACTTAGCACTCGCTCGGTAGCTTAACTCAATGGCTTTATAGCTAAAATTGGCTTTCGTGAAGGTATCCACAGGGCACGGTAGGGGCGATAAGAATTTTGTGTTTTAAACCCGATGCAGGTAAATTATCGTTTTGACTGCAAAGAAATTTTTCATAACTACATGGAGGCATTACGAAAATATTAGAAGCTAATACCTATAAAACAGAAGATCAAATTTTCACACAGTTTTATTACACTAACTACAAATTATTCGAAGCTAATAAAAAATTCTAAATAAATCTGTCGTTTTCGGGTGATATGCAGTCCCGATTGGTAACAACAGCATTTACTGTATACTAGTAATGCAGTAAAATAACAGAGCACAGTGATGCAATAGAACTGTACAATATAGAACAGTGGCTGATGTTTCGACGAGTCTCGCATTCTTCAGCCCCTGTGCTACTGTATTACGGTACTTTGTTATTGTACGCATTACTAGTATTCAACAAATACTTTTGTCACCAACCTCGGAACTGCTTGTCACAAAAAAATTGTTTTAATCCAGCAATGTCAAGCTTGATGGATAGCGGTCCTGGGAATCTTGAATAGTAGGCAAAAACCGCGCCCTTCCTGGGTGGCAGCGAAATCGCTACGTGCAGCACGATCTGGGAGACGCTTCGTCCCCGAATGTTTGACTTGTTTTGATATTTGAATACATTATAACTTTCTCTCCAAATTCATAGCTTTGAATAATATATATCACAATTTGAAAAACGTGATTTTCTTTTTCCTCCTACAGCACCATGTGTAAACCTTCCCATACGAAGATTCAGTTATTATTATTACTATAGTCAAGATTATACATAGTTTATCTGGAAGTTGGTTGGTCAAGTGGTATGCTATGTTTGTTATTACTATAGAGACAGCTTTTCATCTAGAGAAGAATATGCTTTGTCTTTCTTTTCACATGATCGAACATATGTTACATCAGATTTTCTTCATTGAAGCTACACCTCTCTGCAGTGTGGAATAAGAAACTTTTCCCTATTGGAAAATAAAATGTTAATGACGTCTGTTTCCGCTTTCGTCATGGGTCATCCGATAAGTCCGCTTGTTGACCTTTCCATAAAATACCAACGATATTCAATGTACTTCCGTATGCGTCAAGAAATCAATCTCGTACTGTAATTCTGCGAACTCTCGCTTAATGACTTGTGCTTGCGCTTGCTGGAACATCGCTATGTACGCTTGCGACTTCTTCTTGGAGCACGTTCAATGTGTAGCTCATTGACCGTCGATTATACGTAAAAAAATTTTCGTTTGAAGTGACTTTCGAGGAAGGTGTATTTATTGTTTCGAAGATTCCAACATAGACGGCGTGCCCGACAAACTCAGTGAACACGGAAAAGTCGTCATATCCGCATTCTTTGCATACGATTTTGTGCACACAAAAAGCTTTATCAGTAAGGAATCGGTATCGCTATGGACTATTTGTGAGAAGGCTGAATGGCTCCATGAAATGTTGCATTGATTGTAAACTATTCAAATCGTTGTGCCACTTTGCAACAATCACATAGCTCACAGTTTCTTCATACCTTCGGCACCACAGGTTTCCTTTGCAACATCTCTTGTCGAAAGGTGTTGCTTCCAACATTATCGTATCAGAACTCGAGTTTCAATTCTGTCCATCATCGTCATTTGATATCCTAAGGACAAAACAAAATTTGATGCACTTAACTAACGTTATCGTGGAAAATTCTAAGGAAATGTTTCTGAGATATTCCCATGACTTTATACTAACCACGATTGTGTGAAATCACCATAAAAATTGAATTTTTTGCGAGTGTTCAGGAAGTTTTTTTCTTGATCTAGTATCTGTGGGCCATAAATGAACCTGCTAAAGGTTCATGACTTCAAGTATATTTTGCAGTCACATATGGCACCTATCATCTTCTATCGACGTCTGCAATCATTTCTAAGCCCGGACGCAGGATGGTGGTTGCCTGCGGTGGTGAGATTCCGTGTTATTTATCAATTCGCATACGCTCGGAATCAGACGTCTTTCAGTAGATTGCCGGCCATTATTCTATTGTAGATTTAGAGATGATTATTTGGCTATTTCTTCATTCAAAAAGAAACGAGCAGATGTTTCGGATTGTTAGACGGACAGTCAGAGTTGACAGAGTTCACCCGTGAGGTAACGAAAAATAACTGGCTTCTTTTCCTGAACGTAGAATTGAATTGACTCGATAACGGTGCAGAAAGCCAAGTAGCAAGAAATATCTTGCCTCATAACCTCTTCTTTCACTCCCTACATACATAAAAGGTGCTCGTTAAAAACATCTTCCGTACAGCAGCCTATGTGTATTGGAAACATACATAAGGCAGAATTCTTAAAACTGGCTCGGGCTATACTTATTTCCAATGGCTACGGAACTGTAGCTCGTCGGTATAGGTTTAGAAGGATAACGCACTCCTAAACGATAATTTTAACAAAAGTAAGACCTCGTTAATTCTCCCTTTCTTTTCAAACGAGATAAGTACAACTATAAAACGTTATACGAAGAGGACAGAATTGGAGAGATTGGTAATAATTATTGAAGTGCTGAAATACCACCAATCCATCCAAGGAGCCAACTAGTTCGAAACGGCTTATACGACCGTCTGTGTGAAACGAAAGGATGTATAAGATGCCCTAACGGTAGAGGAGGTTATTGCAAGAGCATTGATGGAGTCTACTTGTAAAACGTGCGGAGACGAACATATCGGCGAAACGGGAAGGCCCGTCTGGGGCCGTTTTTGAAGAAAACCTAGACAACAGAGATGGATAATGGATTTGAAAATACCACAACGTACGCACAGGGCACAAATGTATAAGAAGTAAACTTTAAAGGGAGATAACTATCCTCGCTCAGAAACGAAGAATATTCACGCGAAAAATTATCGAACGTTCTAGATTTTTATTAACAATCCAGTGATGAATTGAAAAGACGAATGCCTTCTCATCACGCGTGCTTTCAAGCCAAATATCAGATCGATTTTTATAGATTATAGACAAAAACATTTCTAGGCCCTTGTAATATTCGTTGAGGCTGGTCTATATATTTACTATTCAACTAGTAAGCAACAAAATACGGTGATTATTTGATAAAAGCTGATTACAATGAGCTTCAATTCTTAGGATTTCTCTTAGGTTGTGGAAGTGTCATCTATATGTCTAAAGTCAAAAAATCATATCTGGTGGAGAAAGCGTTCATCTATGTAGACTGAACGTCAATTTTGCTCTTTCTGGCTCCGACGAAGGCAAACCTGCTGAAATGTCAGCCACTGATACGACTTCCATTGTACTAATTTGTGTAGAAGAAACGTAAAATACTAACAATCTAGTGTTTGCTGAGTGAAAAATTTTCAGAATGGGCCTATATCCTTGCGTACAATCGTAAGCCATGCAATGGACAATCAATCACTCTGAAAGAACGCCACATCAAATGATTGTTTCACTTGAAGTGGAGTGATACCTCTTCGGAGCCGTTACCATTAGTTCTAGGGGTGACCCGAAAGGCACGTGGCATTGATGGCGTATGTTTGGAATATGTGATTTCGTAGCGGCCAGCGAATGTGCAGCTGGCCAACGTCCCTTGTGTTTGCGCTCCCATCGCGACATGAACTTGTCAGTTTAATGCTACGAACTTTTTTCCCATGTGATGTGAGCAAAAATTTTTTGTGTTGAATCTACTTTAGAGCAACATCTTGCCTATCCTCTTTTGCACGCAAGTACACCTTTGTGTTTCCAAATCTAACCCTTTGTGGGCGCAGTTTTTCTCATGTGACCGTAGGCTTACTGTAGAGCTTCATCTGGCAAACTCTTTGTGTGGTCCGTATATAAGATTTTGGCAGAACAGGAAGTTCATTTGTCATGTTGCCATCGGCTGATATGTAGCCGTTGTCTTGTTTCATTAGCTGTCATTAGCTGTCTTTGGTTTTCATCAATTAGCAGTTAGTGGTTGGGTCGCTAGGGCTAGCGTAATCTTATCGTACACAGTCCACTTATCCAATTGGTCTGCTGACAGTTTATTCACAGTAAACTTATTAATCTTACCGTTTTCTACACCTACAGTATCAGGTCAGTGTTAATTGCAATCACCTTGAGAGAGTTCAGAGTCAATTCCAAACAGCTGGCGACCACGGCAGTCAATTCCAAATAGCTGGCGACCACGTCAACAATCGTAGCCTGCAATCTTCTGCCGGATCTTCTTGACCTAAGTCTACTTCCATAGCTATGTCTACTCCGCACAGTTCCTCCATCCGCCGGCAGATGGACTTATTCAGAACGCTCCTTCAGCGCTATCAGTCGTCACACACCAAATTCTCAACGAATGTAGGGTTCGCTCGGGACAAACCGACTTCACTCACCTGGATTCAGATAGAAGCGTTCTACGCGGAGGTATTATCACTTAAGTCTTGCCAAGGTCGTCAGCTGTTTGGATTTGACTTTGAACTCTCTTAAGGTAAATGCAATTAACAATGACCTGATACTGTAGGTGTAGAACACGGTAAGATCAACAAGTTTACTGTGAATAAACTGTCAGTAGACTGATCGGATGAGTGGATTGAGTACGGTAGGATTACGGTAACCCTAGCGACTCAACCACTAACTGCTAAGTGATGACAAACTAAGACAACTAATGACAACATGACAACTAAATTTTCTGTTTTGACGAAAGCTTGTATATGAACCATAGACGAAGAGTTTGCCAGATGAAGCGCTAACTAAGCCTACGATCACGTAAAAAATCAACGCACACAAAGGGTTAGATTTGAAAACACAAAGGTTAACATGCGCACAAAGGAGGATAGGCAACATGCTGCTTCAAAATAGATGCAACACAAATAATTTTGCTCACACCACTTGAGAAAGAGTGCGTAGCATAGAAGTGACAAGTTCATCTTGCGATGGGAACGCAAACACAGTGGGCGTTGCCCAGCTGCACATTCGCTCGCCGGCACTGACAACTTACAGGGATTACAGTAAACCAAATCACATGATTCCAAGCAGCGTGCATGAATGCCAAAACGTCCGTCTAGCAGTATAGCTGAATTTATCGGATCCTTTTCAAGGCTTAAAACATGCTATCAGATTATATTGAATTTAAGCGAAATCTTAAGACAGTTAATTGGGAAGAATTGATATATAGCCTACATTGTCTTCCACGTTGTTTAGGTAACATTCATTACGTTCCTAAGATTTTTCCAAAAAGAAACTCGCATATTGGAGATTTCCTGGAGCTTCACTAGAAAGTTTCAAATCGGAAGAAGTTCGATATCACGTCAACCAGTATTTTCTAAGAAGAGTTTTCATAGCGATGCCGATTCCTCACTGATCGAGCTTTTTGTGTACGCAAAATCGCATACAGAGAATGCCGTTATGGGAAGTTTTCGTGTTCACTGAGTGATAGGCATATCGTCTATGCTGAAACCTTAAAACAATAAATACACCTTCATCGGAAGTCACTTCAACCAAGTTCAAACAGAAAGTTTTACGTATAATCGACGGTCAATGAGTTGCACATCGATCGTACTCCTCGAAAAAGTCGCAAGTGTATATTCCAACAAACACAAATTATTGAGCGAGAATTCGCTGATTTACAGTGAAAGATCGATTTTAATGGCGGACAGAAGTACATTGAATATCGTTGGTACTTTATGGAAAAGTCAATAAGCGGACATGTCGGATGACCGTGACATGAAATCGGAAGCAGACATCATTAACATTTTAATTTCCAAAAGTGCAATGTATCATAATCCACACTGCAGGGAGGTGTCATTTTTAATTAAGACGATCTAATATAGCGTATGAGCGATCATATGAAAAGAAAGACAGGGTATATTCTTTTTTAGAAGAAAGTATATCTCTATAGACATATCAAACTTTGCATAGCACTTGACTAACCATTTTCGTGGATAAAGGATAAATAAAGGGTAAAGCTCTCGGCGTTGATTAATAACTGAGGAACGCGCCATGCATTCCTTTCGAGGTGACTGAATGCATAATCGGCCCTTACAAGTGATCATAAGCGAATTACATAACGATCCTTAGTAAGCTATATGAAAATTTCACGAAAAAAATATCATCATTCTACAGCCTATTACCATCGGCGTAAGAACGAGGGGTTCCACGAGGCGATACAATTTTGCCAAAATAATTCACTGCCACCTTGCAATATGTCATGCGAACTTTAGAATGAAGGTGAAAAGCGATGATCGAAAATTGAATCGTCTTCGCTTCACTGATGATATTGTCGTCATAACACTAAGCATCAGCCAATCAGAAAGAATGGTGACCGATTTCAACAGCGCCTGTGGAAATATTGGCCTTCAACTAAATCCAACGAAAACGATGTTCATTGGGAACCGATGGCTTTTAAACGCTCCAATCCCAATGTAAAATTTGTACGGTTACATTAGGCAGGGTACACAAAGCATTCATTTTGAGACAGAAAGCCGTTTTTGTAGTTTCATCAGACTTATCATAGCTCATAATAAGTAAGCCACCTAATTATACCATCAGACTTTTGAAAAAGGAGCTTCGCGAGTTTTTCGTGGGATTTCAAGAACCACTTTTCTGCACAACCATACGAGGTGAAATCGAAGCAATATGTATTCCGGTCACAACATAATAAGTTGATTGTCAAATGTTCTCAGCAGTAGATCTTTTAAACTAGATACTTTTTATATCAATGGCATCGACTGATTTGAAACCTCGCCATAAACATTCAAAATAATCTCAAAAAAAGAATGCTTAAAGCTTAAGCGAGATTGGTACGCCAGGACCATACACCGTTGTTTCGGAGGTTTCGCCCTCCTCGTCAGTGACCCACGCCCCACATTAAGCCCTGCACTGTAGCAAAGAGAGAGGCATATGTGGTGATGGCACAGTGTGCAATGACACTGGTCCATCAGCACTTCTCAGTCAATGGATCTCGGCTGGTAGAACAAATTTGATGCAGCTTTTATATCGAATATTTTGAATTTGATAAGTAATTTTGAGAAATTGAATATGTACAGATCTGCAATGTTTAGCGTGTGTTTCATTTTATGTGATCACTCGCACCATAGAAAGAATGAAACAAACGAATCTCTGTAGAATTCGGTCGGGCGATTTTATTTGTTCAGTCAAACATCGCCAAATCGTACTCTGATGGAACGTGAACTTCTGCGTAAACTTCAACTTCGAAAAAGTATTTATTAAAATATTATTTTTGAAAGGAGCAACATTGTTCATCATCCAATTTGCAGAACGGATGCCATTCTAGTAAATGACGCTTTACATGTGCGTGGATTTGTAAAGAAAGCACCAATTTTATTAAGGATAGAAAGCCGTCTCTAAAGTTATACTAAGCTTCCTATAGTGCTTGAAAAATCATTTACCCAGGAGACTTTTTGGATTTGATCACGTAAAATTTAGGACCGTCATCGTGTACTCAGAAAACATACAAATATTTTGATGATTTGTAGTACACTGACAGCTTCACATTTTTCATAAATATTACAATGTGCTTTTATTCTGTGAAACTTCTAAAGCAAAACACTCCCTTCTCAACGTAATAAGGTCAGGGTTGCTTCTAAAAGTTATTTCTTTTTCACCTAGTAGTATTATTTCCCACTTTTTTCTCTTCAGTGAGTTTAGCCAGTGCATTTAGTGTATTGCATAGGCACGAACCTACTGTATTTGAAGTTTTATTCTCCTGATGTGATCATTCGCATAATAGAATGAGTGAAATGAACGTATCGTGAGTATATTTGGACGAAGTTTTTGCTTCTCAGGTTAGAAGCAATGGTTCGTACTCTTTTGATGAGTTAACTCCAACACTTTCTCAATCTTGTCGTTTTCTTGCTATTCGTTCGGGTGATTATGCTAACGTGCAGTTTAACTGTGACTGAAGAATTCCTTGATATTATATATAGATATAAATAAATAAATACATGTATAATGTAGGCTAAAGATTCGTAATTTACCCAAAAAAAGTCAGAAAGCAGTAGTCCAACGATTTTCTGGAGTTCACCAAGGTGATCCCACCTTCAGACGATATCGATACTTTGCCAATCGCTCTATTCTGCAAACAAGCTTTTAGCCACAGCCAATCCTCATTGATCCAACTATTCCTGTACTCATAATCACGCGCAACCGTGCGTATTTGATTGCTCTTTCACGTTTTCAAACATTCCATGTTCGTCGTCCATGCCAAATTCTTTAGAGCAGTCAACACTGCTTTACTGCCAAATTCGTAGTGGACATGAAGTCGGACGGACAAACGACAATGAGTGGTCACTGGGTGCGAAACGGCACTCTCTATGGTGTAGTGTTACATGCGTCATCAGTTAAGGCGTTATATGGGTTTAATTAAAGCCTGTAGTCGAGCCTCTGTACCATTCAATATTGTTAAATGGAGATTTGTAACCGAGAGTTGTTTTGGCACTTAGAGACCAGCAATGGTAGTTGCTATCATGAATTTTCAACGCCAGCTTTGCGGTATTCTTCAGAAGGACGGATTGGAAATCCAGAAATAACAATAGTGATGAGTGGAAAATATGAACATAGTATGATGACGGGCAAGGACGTATCGAACAGTGTACTAATGCGACGGGAACGTGCAGAACAACAGCCATGTTAAAAAAAACTGAGCTCATCGAACTGCTACGTGTGAGGATTTTAACGGTTGGATACTTTTTAATCATCTTTCGCTTCGAGTGTTTTCATAAGACCACGCTCAAACTTCGACATATCTCGTAATTTTTGAGCCGACATGTCATGTGGTGTGTTAAGTGGGCTGACTTATAAAGCTCGATACACGTGTTTCGAAACGAAAGGTATGATATACTAACGATATCAGCCAAGAGCAATCGAGTGTACAACACTGTGTGCTCAGTGATAATATCGCTTGACATACAGTGCAAAATGTTCGTCGCCGCCTACTCTCAGAAGCATCCCGAGAGGATTGGCTGAAGACGAAGGGTACGCCTGACTGGTGAGACCGTCAAGGTCGAAACACGCGTGTCGGGCTTTATACTTCAGCCCATTTAACAGACCACCTTTTAATCTTCACCGTCGTACGCCAATTGATGCAAACACAACGCACGTTCTGATGAAAAACATGAATAACTAATCTTTGACGGTTTTAACTAAATTGGTTGAAGAGAATCACACCCGTGATTTAAGTAGCAGCTGATATAACCAATTCAGGAAAAATTCTTTCTGACTGATAAATATAATGGAGCTCTTGACAGCCACCTTCTAAATGTGAAGCAGCTACCATTCTTCCTGAGATCCTCGGAGTTCTTTTCTGCTTCACCACTGTAACCACAGCAATAATCTTCCAATAACAAACTACTATGCGGTGATTGAGTTATAGGTACAAAAAGCGACACAAAAAGGAGAGAGAAAAGCAAGCCGGGCTACTAGTAAATAGGAATACTATATTGGAAAACTGATATATACACCTCAAATGTGGACTATAAGTGACTTTTGTGTTTGAAGCGACGAAGATGAAGAAGACATAATGCCAAAATACTTCGGCGTGGGCGACGTGCCCGACATAATCGATGATCTGAGAAAAGAATTCAAGTACGTGTCCCTGAGCGGTGCGGTTTGACCATCAGCATTGGTAGCAAAGGGATCTAACCTATCGCAGAAAAACTTGATTTTCTTCGGCCGTTACAATACGATTCATTGATGCTTGAACTAGCAACTGAAATGAATTGGTTCCTCAAATAGATCGAGATGCATACATTCTCCATTTTTTTCTAATGTTAACGACCAGGCAAAGAGAAAGAAACTCTAAACATTGCGGGTCAATGCTTTTGCAATTTCTTCGATTAATTCATCGAATTCATTAGGAGAATAAAGTATTGTTGTCAGCAAGATTCCATAGCGTAAATTCGAGGCAATATTTATAAGCAATAGAGAGCAATAAATCCACCAGCGATTGTCGCAGCGTCTTACGCTCTTCGAATCGGCCATAACACTCTCAGACTTTATGCCTTCGGAATTCCAGTCATATCCTCGATGGATGATTCTTCAAATGCCATACCAAATCTCACATAGCTACAGGGATAGCTATCTATCGCAAAATAACACTCTCTGCCTTTTTGAATTCATAATCAAATACATTCCACATTGAATCTCACCTGTTAGAAATTGACACCGCTTGTGTAGTGTGGGTTATGAAATACCAGGGCTCTCTTTTCGGAATGAAATGTCAATGAATCCTTTTTGTGTTGCCACGTCATGATCAGCCCATACGTCTGCTTACTATCAATCCACAGTCATTAAATCACTAATATTCAGCGCACTTCCGCCTATTTCACGTGACTGAAATCGGTGTTGTACTGTAGCTCTACAAATTCTCTCTGTTCAACGCTGCATTTTGTGCTCAGTCAATATATTTCCATGAAAAATTAGTGTACTCAGTGCACTTCCGCCTATACCACGTGCCTAAAATCGGTGTTGTACTGTAGCTTTGAAAATCTCTCTGTTCAACGTTGTATTCTGTGTCCACTCAATACCTTTCATCAAAAACATTCATCGAACAATCCACTGTCACTGCAAGGTCAGGTGATCTTTTCACCCGATTGCAGTGCAAGATGTTCTCCGCCGATTCCTTTATATGCAGTGGCTCGATTTAGCCAAAAGGCATGTGGCGCTGATGAGGCTTGTGATGAAAGCCCAAACGTACGTCTAGCACAGGAAGTGTCACTCCACACCTCTGAAAGGCTTAAAGTATTAAATCAAGCGAAGTTCTTTTTTTTTTGATTTTCTTCTGTGAGCAGAACACGAGATGTTACATTAAACTTTATTCGATAGCTGACGTTTCGGCAGTTCGCCTTCTTCAGAGCCTGGAAAGGTCATAATGTTTGCAATACAATGTGTCAAACACCTCCATTACTTCTTTAGAGAAAATCACCAGACCTAGATTTCAATCGCATCAAGCAAAAATCAACACTCAACATACTCACCGCTTTTTATATGTGTTCCACTGAATGATCCAAGTGGAGATCACCGCAAGGAGAGACACATAGGCCCGTAATGCACCCTACCCATCAAAACAACAGCCTTATATACTGGCTCATATCACGAGTGTTTACAAGGCATTCCTCCCTGCGGTTTATGGTTGGATTGGTCGTATTAATCCAAAATGCTTCCAAGATCTTTCGCGCTGATGTTTTTGCTCCTGCGCAAGGATGGTGACTTCGATTTCAAAATCAACTCCGTTGTGCTTGTGTGCTCTATGCATCCCTAGCGAAGTGTTTCGTCTATTAAGACGCTTGTCAGCTAGGCGTTCTTCTATGCGTGCATAGAGCGGCCTACCCGTTTCGCCAACATATTTATCACTACACGCTTTGCAAGAGATTAGGTAGACTGTACCTACGCTCATGCAATCACCGCCTCTGCCGTTAGGACGTATTTTGCAATCTTTCGTTATGCATAGACGGTCATATAAGCGGTTTCAAACTAATTGGCGTTTTAGAGTATTCGGTGGTATTTCTATAATGGCCACCGATTGCTCTAAACCCGTATGTACCGGGGAGGAGCAGAGAGTAGAATCCGTGAAACTGGCTCGGGAAATAGCCATTTGTAATGGATACGAATTTGTAACCTCTCGGCTTAGGTTTAGAGGAAATAATGCGCCTCCGAACGAAAACTTGAATGAAAGGAAAGTCCCGTTTATCATTCCGTTCTATTCAAATGAGATTAGTGCAGCTATAAAACGATATTTGAAAAGAGCGGGTTTAGAGCAATCGGTGGCCATTATTGAAATACCACCGAATACTCTAAAACGCCAACTAGTTCGCAACCGCTTATATGACCGTCTCTGTATAATGAAAGATTGTAAAATATGTCCTAACGGCAGAGACGGTGATTGCATGAGCGTAGGTACAGTCTACCTAATCTCTTGCAAAGCGTGTAGTGATAAATATGTTGGCGAAACGGGTAGGCCGCTCTATGCACGCATAGAAGAACGCCTAGCTGACAAGCGTCTTAATAGACGAAACACTTCGCTAGGGATGCATAGAGCACACAAGCACAACGGAGTTGATTTTGAAATCGAAGTCACCATCCTTGCGCAGGAGCAAAAAACATCAGCGCGAAAGATCTTGGAAGCATTTTGGATTAATACGACCAATCCAACCATAAACCGCAGGGAGGAATGCCTTGTAAACACTCGTGATATGAGTCAGTATATAAGACTGTTGTTTTGATGGGTAGGGTGCATTACGAGCCTATGTGTCTCTCTTTCCGGTGATCTCCACTTGGATCATCCAGTGGAACACATATAAGAAGCGGTGAGTATGTTGAGTGTTGATTTTTGCTTGATGCGATTGAAATCTAGGTCTGGTGATTTTCTCTAAAGAAGTAATGGAGGTGTTTGACTGATTGTATTGCAAACATTTTGACCTTTCCAGGCTCTGAAGAAGGCGAACTGCCCAAAAGTCAGCTGTGAAATAAAGTTTAATGTAACATCTCGTGTTCTGCTCAAAGAAGAAAATCAAGAATCATACTGAAGCATGCCGAGGTTATTAGACAGTCGATCTTGGAAGTTCTTTTTATTTAACCGCTTCTAGCGGTGTTATGATGTTACAACATACCCACTGATGTAGAGCGATGTGCAAAATTTTCGCGTCAGGCGGGACTAGAACCCGCACCTCACTCTTTGAATGCGTGCTCTATCCGTTGCACTACTGACGCCCATCTTACACATCGCTCTTTCTACTCTATAGCGCACCAATCTGTCAGCCGCCAGCCGTCAACGGCCTGGCCCGGGTAGTCGATCTCGAAGTTTTGCACATCGCTCTACATCAGTGGGTATCTATATGTAACGTCATAACACCGCTAGAAGCGGTTAAATAAAAAGAACTTCGTTTGATCTTTAATACCCAATATCTGTCAGCGTAACTGGGTTCAATGTCGAGATCGACTACCCGGGCCAGGCCGTTGACGGCTGGCGGCTGGCAGATAGGTGCGCTATAGCGTAGAAAGAGCGATGTGTAAGATGGGCGTCAGTAGTGTAACGGATAGAGCACGCATTCCCTAGAAGAGTGAGGTGCGGGTTCTAGTTCCGCCTGACGCGAAAGTTTTGCACATCGCTCTACATCAGTGGCCTAAAGTATGTCGTCGGATTTTTGATAAGGCAGCAATTCCTCACTAATGCAACTTCCGTGTACACAGCGTTGCGCTTAACAAAACGTAATCGAGTTTTCTTCTTTTCTCACAAAACGAGCCGTTCACGTCGTCCTTGTTGAAATCGTTGATCTTTATCGATTTACATACCCTGATTTTCATGTTGTTCTAAATCAACAAACATCTTATATATCAACACTTCCAATCGAGCATTTTGAAAACTCGCTTGAAATTAGTATTATATATAATTATTTTAGTCAAAGCGTCCAATACTAATAAATGTTACAAACGACACTAGAATATCTACGGTGCAACTCAGCGTGATCAGAGCAAAACAAAAAACACAGCAACTTTTCACTTTTTTCATGATAACGGAAAAGAGAACCACCTGATTCGATTGCAAAAAATGCACAATAAAATCTGCTTGCTTTGTATTCATATATATTATTGGTTTTCTCATTTATTCAAGTCTTTCTCGACTGATGGCGACATTTGTATGCTAGAGATAAAATAAAACTCATCATATTCGAAATTGTGTCAGAGGCAGAGAGCATTAAAGAAGCAAAGCCTAACAAAAGCTGCAATCTTAACAACACAATCACCTTCCTTGAAAAGTGGAGCACTTCCTATTTTTGAGATGATCATTCAGACAAAGCAATCATATACCCATTTCCAAGGAGAAACTTGATGAAAATAGAAATGGTGCGAGTTCTGTTGAGTAATGACCCGTGATCAGTCTATTCACTACGAGTTAAGTCGATTCAATTGCCAAAAACTTTTTGAGAGGTGATGTGTGACGTTGTATCGCATGTAATCATGAGACATTCGCTGTTGTGATCGATTCTCTGTTTTCAAAACACTCCAGAAGTTGTTCAAGCAAAGCTTGTTACTGCTCGTAAATATTAACTACAATCAATAGATTTTACTATAACCTAGAAAAGTCTTTTGTTTTGTTTTATCACCATCATTCAACTCACTTTAGCTCCAAGATGGGAGAGTACATAAAATGACCATGTGATTGTATGGAATACATTTCCACAACTTTGAATTTGATTATGAGTTATTTGAAGCTACTCATGAAGGTGAATAACACAACTAGAGTTATAGCATAATTTTCCTTTGACAACTACTCTTGGTTACCAATATCGTGGTGTTTGAAGGAGTTCTTGGAAAGCACATAGGAAACGCCATTCAAAAGTTTTGTCTGTGAAAGAACATGCTAGAAAATCATTTAGAGTAACGTGAAACCACCCAGATCAAAGCTCTCCCAAAGAATTCACTTCTTCAGTTTTTCACTGGCAAAACTCATAAAAGTTGGAAGTTCTTACCATTGAGACTTAATTTTGGCACCTAGAGATCAATGATGGTATTGATGTAGTAATTTTTAAGCGTCGAATTTCGATGATGCTCATAAAGGCGAGTGAACATTCCAAAATTACTATGGTGATAATGAGTGGGTAAGATGAATCGTGTAATGGCAAATCGGAAGGTGTTCGAGTACACGAGTGTGCCAGTTATGCCATAACAATAGAGGTGGAAAAAAAATGAGCTCGAAACGCCAAGCACTGCTGACAATCAACAAGAAGACGGCAATGCTCATTAAACTGCTGAGGAATTCAGCAGGAAAATTTTCACTAATCATCAGTGCTAAACTTCCATTAAAGAAAATGTAGCACATGTCTGTAGTGGACGAATAATAGTAAATTATCATGAATGGCTCCGAAGTGTCAACGCAGACTATACGAGTTCAGAGGGTTTTATGAAAATTTTTTATAAAGATACATGTTTAATTAAAATTTAGAGACGTGTGGCAGCTATTTGTGGACGAGCCTCTTATTTGAATTGAGGTCCACTTTGTTTGAAAATCTCTGGAAAGTAGGCAAATACCCCTTTTAGTGTTTGCGAGGCTGTGAATTAGAATTGATAAGTCAGTTGAAATGGCAGTTGGTGATACCACACTGAATGTGTAGGCTATCGAAGCCAAGTAACTTACGACGTTGGATTCTCGGAAAAGAAATGGAGCTCGAGTGCTCCTTCATAAATTGACACGAAGTTGAAGTTGGGTCCGCTCATTTGAGCTTGTTGATCACTGTTCTGCTTTGGCCACAGGGGTCTCGTCAGTCCCGTGTCAATAGCGCAAATCTCAGACGTAGGTAATCAAACCTCTGTATACAATAAAATAGCACAACTACAGTAATTAACGATAACAGCAAACGTTTTTACAAGTAGGATGGGTAATACATTGTGAATACCAAGCATTAAAGTTGACATTACGTAAGCGCTAAGAAATAGTTACGAAGCATGATAAAGAGTAGCCTTCTGAGATTACGTAAGACATGTTTAGCAAAAACGAGTTCTGCGGGTTACGGTCACTCTGAGAATGGTTGATGGCCTAATGCGATGGGTTGATATAATATCGGACACAACAGCATCAAATACAATTCCAATTGGGGATTACTCTGAGTTACTCAAGAGCCTACGATACGAAGGAAAGAGTAAGGAGCATCTGAAGGTAGCCTTTTTTAAACGGATTGAGTTACGACCATTATGATCATATGTATCAAGAAGTGGATGACTAGCTGGAGCATAAAAACGCTGCAAATGTGTTCTGTCTTGTCGGCTCAGGCTTATATACGGAGGGAAACCCAAGGTTCTATCTGATTAAGAAGGGTTCCCGAAAGCGTTTGCTTTTTAAGTTCACATGCCAGCGAATATTGTCTCATCGAGAAACTGTGACCGGAAATCCTTGTTGTTTAGTCGACTTGTCGACGACATGCCTGTGGTCGCAGTAACGAATGATTTGATAAAATGATAGGACAAATCCTGCCTAATTGCTGTTAATAGTGATTCACGACCGTCACTTCTTGAGTGTGCTATCGTTTTTCGAAAGTCCTTAAAATTCCTTTTTGTATCAACACTGAAACGCGATCATATTGTGAAAATTGTTACATGGAATAAAACAAAGCCATGCAAGGCTACCATTAATCAAGACTGTGGGAGTTTTTGCTGGGATCGATTGATGTGCTGCTCATTGCTCGTCGTTTTTAGGTGTGGCATTTTTGTTTAACGCGACGCTGTCATTAAAGAAGTATTTCATGACTCTTTTGATTCAGCAGACACGAGATTTACACGTCCATTTTGCACAAAATAGTGTAACAGAGATCGTATCGCGGGTTAACATTTCGGCACTCCTGCCTTCCTCAGAGCCTGAAAGAGTTCTTCTGACTTGCACCAATTTAGTCAAACACTTTTGAAACCAAATCAGAAAGAAAGAAAAGAGAAGAAAAAAGAAACAAACATTTGAGCAAATTCGAAACGTAAAGTAATCAGCCATATTTGACTCAGCGTTTTGTTGCTTTATTATTCACTAAATATGTAGACCAGCCTCACTGATTCTTACATAAACGAAGTGTGTGGCTGGCTTAGATCCGTAAAAACCGATTCAAGATATGGCGCGAAATCATACATGATTAGGAAGCACCCATCTTTAAAATTTATACTGAGATCTTAGAAAGGATGACAAACGCCAAAATGACCTTACGCGTAGAGGTCTTACGTTCTTGAGCAAAGATTTTCACCCCCATATGTATCTCCTATGCGTACCTAGTGGGATATTTGGTTTACGATTACGTTTGTCGGCTAAGTTTTGTTTTATAAAGACATAGTGTGACTTACCCGTTTCGCCAATGTACTCGCCGCCGCACGCCTTGCAAGAGATTGAGTAAATTATACCCTTACTCATGCGCTTATCGTCTTTACCGTTAGGCCAAATTATGCACTTTTCGTTGCACACAGGCGATCGTACAAATGATTGCACGCTAACTGATGCTTAAGACTATTCGGCGCTATCTCAATCATCGCAACCGATTCATCCAAGCCTACCATTTCCAAACAACGTCTAATAGCTATACTTATTTCTTTTATAAAAAAAAAGGAAGCACGAACAGGACTTTATATTTAGCGAAGTTTTCGTCTAGGAGAACTTGGTTTTTTCCAAACTTATCTCGCTGGACTACATTTTCATAGCCAATGGAAATGGCTATTTGCCGAGCCATTTCTACGGATTCCACCTTCTGCTCTTTTCCATTACACACATAGGCAGCTGTACGTAACATGGTTTTATAAGCTCCCTTTTTGGATGTGAGGGGTGAGATGAGAGGTAATGAACCAAAATATTTTTGTTACATGGTTTTCGGTACCACTCAATGATATAGCAGCCTTTAGATAGTTTTACTTGGACGTTAAGAAAGGAGAGTCAATTTTCCTTACCTGTCGCACGGGTGTATTTTACGTACTCTGACTGTTCGTTCAACAATTCAAAACATCTGTTCTCCTCTCTTGTGTGGAACAGATAACAAAGCAACCAGTAATGTATCTACACTAGAGTTTTGCTTGGAGTCTTGTTACTGGTGCTTCCACTTTACTCATGGAAGCAATAACAAGAACCAGTGCCAGTCACTTACCCATTGTCAACTCTCTCTTTTCTGCGAAACAGTTTCCAGACTAGAGCGAGCAATTCAGGCACTCATTTGGGAGAACCATCAGACGGCTAGTATGTGCCCAGTGGCATGTGATAATGTTATAGGAACAAGAGGACAATGTTTGACATTGGGAGAAAGCGGCAATTCTGTAATATCTTCTTGACATAGGAATTCATGAACTTCATGACAATGTCGCACTCATAACTTTTTATTTGGTTGAAATTTTATGACCGTATAAATATGGAACTTTTTTGAAAAGTCTGTTGATTGGATTATGTTGGAAAACAGCGCAGAAAATATAAGACACAGCACAATCCACCCTTTGGGGACGGCCTTTCAGATAAAGCGCTGTTGCATTCAACTTTCGCGCTGCAGTAAGCGACCGTGTCTACGGACCGAAATTTGTCAACGACCAGTTCACTAGTTGAGCAACATGCTTAACAATGCTTAACAGCATCTAAGCTATCTAATGACAACTGAAATTCTAGTGCAAAGTATTTGCCCAACGAAGTAGGTCTTTAAGTATCAAAATAATGCTATTATAGTTTTTAACAGAATACATGGTGTTAGATAAATGGTATTACATGTACAGATCTGATCTCAGTCTTTCACATAAAGGCACTCTAGAACTTTCTGCGATTTGTCACTTTTTGGATTCTCTGCACAAGACTAATACTATTTAATTACAACGAAATTTTTTAGAAAATATTATGAATGTTTATGGTGAGATAGTAGAGTGAATCATCTACTTTGGATATATACTCGATACCATTTTAGACTGCCACAGTATATCAATAATCTTTTGTCATGAGACTTGAAGAGAACATACAAGCTTGTCCGAGAGACGCTATTCTGCGTATTGTTTGCAGGAGGTCGTTATCTCTGCCGCAGGTACATGATTATCGGCGAGCAGAGCCTACAATCTGAATGCCAGAATCTATATGGTAAAGTAAAAAGCACTGATGACAAAGTGAGCTTAATATGATTTGTGCCGAAACAACAGTGAGTCAGCAGCGTCTCGTTAATTTTCCAAAGTATAAAAGGCATAGACAAGCTCAAAAACAACACATATTCTACTTATCTCTTGAACTAACATAACAATATAGAGCATGTATATTTCTACGCTCACAAGTATTTGCGCATGCAAAATTATACCAATGCATACAAGTTGCAGAAGTGCATCGTTCTACGCTTGCTAATATGAGAAAAGAGCTTTTTAAACGTGTCTATGCTTTTGATTTGAATCCCGTTTTGGGAATTAGCATACTTGAACCAGGCTTCTGGCTCAATACGATCCAATGCGATTTGTGCGTCTGAGGTGAAAATCTTTGGAGGATTACTGTTGATCGCAACCGATATGGCTAATGCGTGGTTGAGAGAGACAAGGCAATGATGGTGTAGTGCGAGTGCACGTTGCCTCGGAAAGGTGGTGCCTTTAGTGCTCGAGTCCATCACACATATATCACCTCCCACATTTTGCTCGCATCGCAGTAATTTTATGATTATTTTTCGCAACGTATCCTGCCGCTATTATTAAATTTGATGATAAATAAGTATTTTCTTCTGTTTAGCCGTTCCGAGGTGTTATTGATATACTGCGTTATTGATATTTGATATATTATTACAGTCGTGGTGGCTTACGTTTTGGCAAGGTTCGCCATCATCATCAAGAGATAAGCTACTACGACTGTTGTAATATTCATGCTGCATTATTTACTGTATTGTTATATGCTTCGTTAAATCAATAAATAATTCAACAACACCTCTAAACGGCTGAACAGAAGAAAATACTCATTTAATTAAACTATGCCGAGGTTAATAGATAGTTGGTCCTAGGATTTAATGATGATACAATCGCTTTTGTTCACGGTGGATACAAAGTAATAAAAAATTTCAGAAATTTACGAATTTTACAGATTTTAAACCAGCATCAACCTTGTCAGTGCTCAATTTCAGTCAAGCAAGAGATGTGTTATAATCATTGCACCTATCTGATCTTTTTGATCTCTGGAACAATAGTCTGTAGTTAAATCATCAACGATAGAACATTGACTGATTGATCAATTTAGCCCAATGTCAAGTTAGCTATGTGTCAAACAATGAGCTTTTATTCTTATTTCACTTATACATGCTGTTGGACACAGAGGAAGCTTTTATTATAACACAACGTCATGGCAACTTATGAAAGTGTTCAATAGAAATCCCCGAAATCCCATCGTAGGTCTTTTGCAGTTTCACCAATAGGGAGATGTCTTGTGTCCTTGGGGGCATGGTTCCGTCACATTTACGCCCACTACAACGGCACTATATATATAAAAAACTTGTGTATACACATGCATATATACATATGTACATATATAGCAATATATAAGTATATATATATATATACTTCGAAATTATAATATTTCTTCTGCTTATTTCGCAGTGTTATGATGTTACTTATATAACTTAGAGAATTGAGTGGTGAGCAAAAACACGGCCTCAGGTGAGAGTCGAACCCGCGTTTCATCCTATCCGGGGACGCGTGCTCTAACCACTACACCACCGAGGCACATTTGCCCGACCACTCATTCTTCGACATCTCTGTGTTAGCTATCAGCCACCAACCTTCAACAGGTGTGGTCGGATATGCGATTTCGTTTTCTAAGTCATATAAGTAACATCATAACACTGCGAAATAAGCAGTAGAAATACTATAATTTCGAAGTACTGTGTGTAACAATAGCTGTCAGCTTAACAGGATTTATAAAGCGAAATCGCATATCCGACCAAACCTGTCAAAGGTTATAGCTAACATAGAGATGTTGAAGAATGAGTGGTCGGGCAAATGTGCCTCGGTGGTGTAGTGGTTAGAGCACGCGTCCCCGGATAGGATGAAACGCGGGTTTGATTCACGCCTGAGGCCGCGTTTTTGCTCACCACTCAATTATCTAAGTTTTATATTTACATATATACATATATATATATATATATGATGCGAGTGAATATGGTATAAAATAGTGACAAGAAGATCATTATAATAGTAGTATTTGTGATGATTAGTAATCATGCAAGGAAAGTGTTTGGCGCTGAAATAGGAGCGGCTGTCAAGCGTCTGAAATCATACATTCACCGCAATCATACTTCGAAGCAACAAATTATAAGTCGTGATCGATAGTTCAAACGAAAATTCAAGCTTACTACTGTCGCAGCTTTTGTGATAGCGTTTTGTGGTAGTTTCGATGGCATAGGCAGAGCATTCTATAGCGAAGGCACAAGTCAAGCAGGAGATAAGCGGTAGAAGATTCATCCTGAAAAGCAAAATCAGATAGTTATTGATGACTGCCACCAACGTCTTCGATTATGTTGAATTCAAACTGATAAGTTATTGTAAACAAGGAAATATATGACTTGAAAAAGCAGCCACGTTACGAACGACACCCTCTCGAAACTTGTTCTCGTCAATCTGACGAACAAATATTTGTGAAATTCGCTAATACTGAATATGGCGAGAGCAGATTTTTTGCGTTTCTTTTCAATGAGTTATCCACTTTTTCAAAGAATAACTTTTTTTTTTTGAAATAGAGTAGCGATTCCGAAATATCTCTTTGACAAAGAAATCTTTTATGGTTGGGAAAGTTATGACCGTATAAGTCTGAAATCTTTCCAAAAAGTCAGCTGACTGAATAATATTAGCAAACAGTGAGTATATATGAGACATAGCAGAATCTACCCTAGTGGTCGGCCGTTGAGAGAAAACGGTGTCGCATTCAATTTTTGCGCCGCAGTCGGCGCGACCGCAGATCGAGAGCGTAATCTTCACAGTGTCATATTTTTGAAATAACTTACATAATTTTATTCTGGATGCTGTAACTCTATGAAAAGACTTTTTTAAAAAGCGGCTACTTAAGCACTAGCCAGAGGTCTAGGCTTTAAATAGTTTCGGACGCTTTCAAAAAAAATTCCTTGTTCAGCAAAAGGACATGCTTAGAACTTGGTCACCCTCTGACCGAGAAGAATCTTTTGATCTCATTATAACATTTTCATTCCTCAGCGGTGCGCGAGGCCAACATCTTTGACTGATACTTTCATCTTAACGCGTTGGCAGCAACGTTGGCAACGACGCGGCGGCAGCAATGACGTTAGGTAGTTTCCTAATAAAATATAGATATTTATCGTTGTTAAAGAAAATTTTATCCGCAGCAAGTGATCAGACATGGTAGAAGAGACATTCATGAAACTTACTGTGGGAGGAACAATGGCAATATTTCCTCCTAAAGCTCCGAATCTTTAAGGAAAAGGTGGAAACGTAGTATAAGATGATCTTTCGGACTGATACTGAAGATCGTTATGTTATCCCATATATAATCATTCATATTTTGGTCGTATTTATCAGCAACAACTTATCTTCATACAAAACCTCGAATGAATTTCGAATGAATGAAAAGAAAGTGAATGAATGAACAAAAATTTCTTATCCGCCTAAGAACAAGTGGTGGCTCATGACACTAAGAGCACTAATTCCTATACGTATGTATTTCTTTTCAGTTGATTTCTCTCAAGACAATTTCTTGTGCCTCCTCCAGTTCCCATTTCGACGATTTACCTCAACAAGACCATGAAGATGGCTTACAAAGTTCATCAGCACATGAGAGATATGGGCCACCCCGTTCTCTCGATGTCGGACTAGCTGCATGATGTTTGTCACATGATATATGGTATATTGTTGTGGAAGTTGTTATGTATTCTATGCAAGATATCCTATATGAAGAGAATTCATAGCAGACTATTGTAATTCCGATAATCAGAAGTGTTGTACGGAACTTTTCCTAATAAATTTGGCATTGCTCGGGCGTGAGATTCCAGTAGAATTTTATGAACTGTTTCTGAAGGACGTTTAGGAGTTGATTGCTGAGCAAACCAACATGTATGGTCATCAAAAAAAGGAAGGATGGAAAGACACAATGATTGAAGAAATGAAGATATTTTTCGGCTTGTGCCTCAAAATGACTATTACTTGATTGCCAATAAGGGTCACGATGTGAATGACAAGTTATACAAAATAAGACCAATGCTGGAACTTGTTAGCAAGAATTGTAAGGACCCATTAAAACCATGGCGAGACGTGTGTATCGATGAGTCGATGGTGCCAATCAGAGGACGAATTAAATTCTGCCAGTATGCACCTTGCAAAACAAAAGGTACAGATATGGAATAAAGCGATTTGAACTTTGCGGTAAAGGCAACTACACCTACAAAATGATGGTGCACATAGGTGCTGGCGCAAACCCGCACCGAACAAGTCATTTGCAGATTTTGTGGTAAAGGATCTAAGGAAGGATATTGTGAATGAAAGAAGGCACCTCGATGCCGATTACTGGTGCTCCAGCGCCGCCTTAGCTGAGAGTCTGCTGCAAAGCAATACATACATCATTGTAACATGCAGAAAGAGCAGGAAAGGTTTGCCAAAGAGGTCATGGAAGCATACCTGCGCAAGGGCGAGTGGGAAGCCAGTAGAATCAAAATGGCATTATGATTCTGCGATTCAAGGACAGAACAGACGTCACAATGCTTTCAACAGCTCACGGCACAGCCAAAAATCCCTGCGCTGGCAAGTTTGAAGTCGTCGAGATGTACAATGGAAGAAAGTCGCTGGTGGACCAGACTGACCAGATAGGTGCCATATAACCACTCCTCAGGAGGAATAATAAATGGCGAAAGCATTTAGCTCTTTCTCAGCTTCGTAATTTGGTCAGAGAAGATTTGAATTAACTAGGCGTTGTTTCTACTAAAAGTGCTTATATAGAGACGATGAACTAACTTTTGTAGCAATAAACTCTGCATACACTCAAAAAAGGGTGTTAGGAAAGATAGTAAAAAATCCCAGTGTGAAGTTGAAACAACTCATCGTGAAGATGAAACGTCAGTCTTCTCCTTTGGTAAAACGTAGTGCTGAGGTTCTTTCACGAATCAGGCTTTGTATCCAAGCGGCGTTATTTATGTTATCGAATTACTAATAAAAGCATCAATAAATCAGGAAAAAATGTTATATGGAATCAGAAAAAACGTTTTTCCTTGTAGTAAGCGGTTTTTTTTTTGAAGACAGAAGATTTCATGAGCATTCTCTACACTATAAAACCTTCAAAGGAGCCCTTTTTATAACATTTCTTATTTTGCATCACAATTGATATTCTACATCGATAGTTATTTGGGATCAAAATTTCCTTTGTAATGCCAAGCAATACCTTGTGAAGTTGATAAAAACGAATTCTGACAGTAAAACGTCACCTTTTTCGTTGTAGAACGGGCTATAGAAGTCTTTTGACAAAGCAGACATAGTGGGAGATAGGAAACATGGGTAAACAAGACAGAACTGAAGTTATATAGCAGCTGGAAATAAGTTCCTTTTCACAATAATTGTTTTTGCGTTCGAAACTTGAATAATTTTCCGATACATGGGCATTTCCCTAAGATATAAAAATTTTATCGGAGTATCTCCTATTATATTTCATCATTTCATCAAGACAATATCCCCTCAGTACCTCAGATTATCAAACAAACTACCATAATTCCGCCGCAAAGCTGATGGTACAGACTCCACACGCGGCGTGCGGAAAGGGCCGAAAACGACGCTTGTCGTTGCCAACCTGTTAAGACATCAAAGGGACATGAGCTAAAATATTCGTCTCTAGTGTTTTTTCAAGTAAAGGATCTTTGTTTCTACATCTCTGATTTCGAAGGTAATGAGTAGAATTAAGCACTTCGCGCTCGATCCGTCGTTTGGAAGCACGTAGTGGCAAAGTTTGGTAAACTAAGCATAGGTCTTCCCACCGAGCAGCAGAGATTTAGTTGTACAGAAAGCTTGAACTGTACATGTTTTTTGAGTGAATAACAGAAATCCATGCAAATGAACAGAATTTTCTCCATTTGATTTTACCTCTGATTCATTTGGCGGATGTCGATTAAGCTTAGGAAGATTTCTTGCGAATTATTTTTCATACAGCATCGTAGAGATAACCAAAACTACATCCTGCTTTTTTTCTCCGCATACGTAATTCAGCGACACAATGGTTATTAATTTATAGTCCGATACCGATTTACCACTCCCGAATACTCAGCAAAAGGCTTGACGAACCTATAACGAGGAATCAAATCAGAAATTAATTCAGTTTGCATTGGTTGTAAGATACCACTGACCATTACATTTCACGTAAAGTTAGTTCTCAATTAGTAATCAAAAAACTAGTGTGAACTTCACGTCGGTGATCCCTCTGCTAACGTCAAGAGAAGTTGCATCTAGTTGAGAACAGCAAATGATAGAGCGACCTTTTATGTGCCTTCGGTCCGCCGCAATTTTCAGAGCAATCTAATAGTTACCAACACAAAAGTTTGGTATTTAAAGTATTTCAGCACAATTCAATTAACGTTTGTAGTGTAAAATCACATACTGACTTTGAGATTTTGCATAATCAAACAAAGGAATCAAATCATTTATGTAAGTTATTGCTTGTACATTAAAATTCTAACGTTTGGAAGCCCCTAGAAAATTCATGCTAAATATTAAATGCTTTGTTGATTTCACTCTATTATTGCACCAAAAACTGATATTCTAAACGTCGTTATTCAGTCTATTCTAAGAGAATCTGACATCCAATAGCATTTTCTGATTCCTTGCATCGAGCTCTATCTAACGGGGCTCTAATCTTGGCTGAAACGTTTGATCACACCCAGAAAATTCATGTTAAATGTTGCACGATTTCTTAATTTTACTATAATATAGTACAAAAAACTGATATTCTAAAGGTCGTTACTCAGTCTGTTCTAAAGTCATTGTCGTCCTTGTTGTCGTCGTGAGCGGTTGCTCGTCGTCACCATCCCATGATTTTTCGTTTTTTTTTTTGAATCATGTTCTCAATCTCACTTTTGAGCATCGAAGAATCTTTAGCAAAGCTGTCGCTGACTGCTGTTCTATTAGCCTTGAGTTTCAGTATTGTCTTAGAAGTTCAGTTACAACTGGTAGAGTAGTAGTGCGATTTTTTTGGCGGGTTATTTTTGCAAAAGGCATCATCGACTCGATTATGTGAGTAGGTTGTCTTCATTGCCATGTCCGTCGAGTCCAAACTTGTCAGCCATGTCCGTCGAGTTCAACCCCCTCCTTGCCGTTGCTCACAGTAAGTGCCTCTTTGCCCTTGCTTCATTGTCATTGTCTGTCTTCTCGTCGTGGTAAGCGGTGGCTCGTCGTCGCTATCCGACAATAATTCGTGCCTTTTTTCCTTTTTTTCAAAATCTAGATCTCAATCTCAGTTTTGGGCATCGAAAAATCTCTAGCATAGCTGTCACGGGTTCTCAGCAGAAGCTCAGGAGCAGTTGTTGTGCGATAGTCATGTAGAGTAATCACAGGATGGTTTACCGCTGGTCCTTTGTGCATTAGACAATGCCGTGACCTCATCGGTTTTCGGTTTGAACTTCATTTAGAGCTGGTCTGATGTGAGTGATATCTTTGAATATCAAAAACAACTAGTAGTGTATTGGTAGGATTTATTTGTCGAGTTATTCTCGTAATGGCGGTCATTGACTCTATTCTGTTGGTGGTTATCTGCACTATGACTTGTCAGACATATCTTAGAAATGCGAAACCTTAGGTGCACCCTCATTGTCATCTATTTCGTTATCGTCGTATAGTCGCGTTGTTCAGTGTTTTCTCGTCATAATCGATGGGCAATGTTCCATATATTCTTTGTTTTTTTTATGAAATTTCTTTTTTTAATTTCACTTGTGTTCTCTGGGCTCCCAAGATTATTTGCCAGAAATGTCGCAGTACACTTCGGAACAAAGTAGGAGACCCGGTTGGTTCACGTCATACTTTCAACTTCTTTCATTTGAAGAATTCCAGTTTCCATTACTTCCTGTTGAAAATATAGAATATTCATTTATCTGAGGGGCCGGGACGGCCAACGTGACAGGAACAGATATTATTCATTGCGGTAAGAGTTTGCTTGTCCGAAAAATTCAGCATCTTAGTGTTCTGTACTAATATTTCATACTGCTTTTCAGATCAGTTATTGGAGGAATATTTGAACTGCCAGCGGTTTAAGCCGCTTATGAAAGTAAACAATATGGGAGACGGAAGCTTCTTTCTTAGAATGAACATCGAGCCTTTTCCCACTCTATCGTCTATAGTAGCAGAACAGGACTTGTAAGTACAACTTCAGTTATATCTTACTTCTTTTAAGGTCGGTTTTATTTTTTTCAGGCTTAGGATCATGGAGAAGGTCTCTTCGTTCGTATATGGCAATAATACAAGCTCTACGGCGACGTAAGTCGATGAGACGAATCGAAACTTACTGGACGATTTGACGAATCCGTCTCGTTCAATTCATATTAGTAATGATGACATTTCAGTATGTCCTCATCAAGCGGTGCTTCTCATGATCAAACTGTGGAGGTGATTACGTTACCACCAACGACGCCGACTCGGGGGTATCTGAGGTGCACCACTACGCCCCCAAGAACTCGCACTCCAACTCGTAAATACCCAGAAGGTTTTTCGTCTGCGCGTAGCCCAGTTGGTGCGGTAAGTATTCGACATTTAATCACGTTTCCCAACACCTAATCTTCGAGTTATTAAAAGGAGTGATCTTCACTTGCTATCTCAACAGTTTAGTTACCCATGAAAAATGCTCACCAGGTCGGTAATGACACTGAACAGAGAGTTGAACTGAAAGATCACAACAGCCTGCAGCTTAAAGGATAACTCATGAGATGTATAACCCTCGCGATTTCTTCAACTCTGATAATTCCACCTCCATTTATAGTGATATTCAATCAAAAAGTGTCTGAAACAGTGGGAACCACTTGATAATAGGCGGAGATGTATCTGTGGATGGTCTGAAATGTTTTCGTTAAAACTTCGCATGTTCCCATGTGGGAGTATTTGGAACTGCCCCAATCGCTGTGGTTGTACAGGAAATACCTTGTCTTGAGGGATGGCTATAATAAGCACTAAAGTGCTTGTAAAATGTCAAAAATCGATATTAATCCGAGGACCACCTCTAGGAATCGTTGAACGCTTGTAATGCAGTGGTCAGAGATGCTCTGTGGCATACGTTGTCGATCAGTTGATGGTCGATGGTTTCATTTCGTGCTCAAGGCTCGCCGAGTCTTCCATCCTTCTGCAGTCAGTGATTGGTACGAAATTTGTCTAAAAGGACAGCAGTGCTGGCCTGGTATATCAGCAGACCTTGCTAATCACTGTATAGGCCCCGATATGCATTGAACCGCTTCAAATGATACTTGATGAAATCGAATGCATGCGACGCATCCCTTGCCGATTGGTTAGCTGTGAGGCTTCAATCTATTATTCGTCAGTGTCGTGGATGACTACATTCCTCATTACTAGCTTTATTTTGCATCACAGATTTCCGCTTTTCTGCTAGCTTTCTATTAAAGCGGAATGATTAGTAGCACTGACTTAACTCCGAGCTCGGATTTTGACTGCTAGCTTTTATGTCAGTTTCTCGGGCAGCACTAGAAAGATGAATTCGTTATTTATGTTTGAAATTTAAGCGCAAACAAACTGATATTAACCAAGCTAACATCACGAGGTAAACTGTTTGGAACACAACAGTTCAGTGCAGGTCTAGCAAGTTTGTCACACTTTCCATACTAAATCTGACAAGTCACCGTTTTCTTACACAACTAAGATGACACTATCTTAATCTGTATCACTTGTCACGGCCGTAATGTATTCAGCATAACGATCATGTAGATGCGCAGGTTCTGTTATAAGAATTGAATGCCTTAAGATTACAATTCTCATTCACTTGTTTGAGGAGGATTATCTAGATTGGTGCTCTGTGATATCCCAAAGAGCGTCTGTGGCGCCGTGGTTAGAGATGCTCTACGATACACACGTGGCCTACTAATCGATCATCGATGGTAAGATTCTGCGCCCAAGGTTCACCAAGCCTTTGGTCTCTACGGGATGAGGATTTAGTGCCAGGCTTTTCTGGGAGAATAGCAGCACTGGTTTGGTACATGGATGGACCACCGCGAGTCATTTCAGAGGCCCAGTATGCATTTACAATCTCCTCAAACGATGCTTGATGAAGTCGAATGCACGGCGCATCCTTCAGAAAATAATCAGCCCCAAAGGTTTATCCTCTATGTCCAAGTGCTCGTTCTAACTCGAGCTTTACTAGCATGGGGGCACTACACTTGATTGGCCATTGATCATAAGCGGTGATAAGATTCTTCATGATGAACTGGCGACTGCAGTCGGCAGTCGGTACTTTCTGGAAAGTTAGGCGCAACATTGCAAACATGGCAGTTGTTTGTTATATTTCGACAAACCAAGATTGCAGCCCTTTCGCTGGACAAGACTTTTTACAACACCTTCAGCAAATATTGGAAAGCTCAAATCTCTGGCTCCAGCGGTTCGTTCTTTTTTTTTTAGAAAAGCGTTCTTATAACATTGTGGAGAAAGAGAGCGTTTGCTTTTCGCACACACATATTTTTCGCAGTGCAGAACTGTACCCTGTAATTAGTAAACGTTCCATAGCGTAAGTTTCGATGATTCCATATTTAATTAGAAATTTTCTACCCACTTTGGAAAAAATGCGTATGACTGTGATACTACAAGATTTTCTCCACACGTTCATACGCAATTCGGGTTCTAACAAGTAGTAGTGGAAACGCGCTGCCGCTGTGAAACATGACTTTGTTTGAAATGCTACAGCGTTATAAAAAGGTTAGTTCAAAGAAGGAGCGCATATCGCAGTGGAGAGAGTTTTGAAATTTTAAATCATTACAAACACTTACGAATAGCTTTTTTCTAGCGAAAGGGGGCGAATCCTCATTTGTCGCTATATATACAAGAGCCCAATTTTTTTTTCTGGCGTCGTGCTCGATTCAGTTTGCGAGTAGTATCTGTCACAATCTTTACTATCGCTTACTATCAGTTAATTGATCGGCAACTTCCGTGTCACGCCGATCCCTCTGGGTTCGTTTCCAGCGAACCGACTTGGGGTATGAGTATAGAGTGGTCATTGCCAGCGAAGAACGCTTCCGATGGCACGGAGGGCAATGTGAACTCATCGAGCCGAAAAGCACGAAATAAAATTTTGAAATTTTTTTTGATTTGCTCGTGTGGCGCAGTGGTTAGTTGTTCTCTGCCACATATATGACCGACCAATTCAAGGTTGATGGTTAAAACCGCTTCCAACGTTCACTAAGCTCTTCTTTCCGCCTGGGTTGGTGAATTAGCAGACTTATTCTAAAGTCTAGTAGCACTGACTTGACGCATTGATAGGCCGGCCACTGGGATTCTTTGTAAACGCCTGATCTCCATACAGTCACTTTAGATAAAGCTGGAAACTGAAGGCGAGTGCATGCCACATCCCTCAGGGGTGTATCAACGTTGAGAGCTTTATTCTTTGATTACATTCAAAATTCCTTGAATTGGAATAAGCACTGAAATATTCACTTATTTACGTTTGAAATAGAATGTATTCTAATTCTCATTGATTTACTCTGAACTGCCTTATTCCAAGTTGTGTTTTTGCAGAAGTCAAAGCGCCACAGTAATGAGAGGCCTTCCTGTGGTGAGATTGCCCTGACGATTGGTATGTGTGTGCCTTTTCTGTAGTAAACAAAGGTTTCTTGAGCAGTTTTCGCTTTATTATTCAGACGAGAGCGAACTCGGAACTAACTCGAAAAGTGTCTCACCGAGTCTCTTGAGTAAACTGAACTCCTTGATTGAGACTCCAAATAAAGACACGTCGAATCCAGAAGAAAGCGTTTCCGTTGAGATCAACTTAGTGAAACCTGTAACTAAAACCGAAGTTACATGTACATGGCCGGCGAATATGGGAAATAGTTCTACATTCCATGGAGATGCGGCCGTCGATTCTTATCAGACAATGGTGGCATATCGTACCTGGAAAAGTTAGTACTCCATCTTTTCCATATCGATATAGTAATCATATGACAATTTCACTAGACGAATATGCCATTAGTTTACTGGACCAACTATCGGTTAGCCAGGAAAGTGACTAAATAATATTTTACACTTCTCATTCGGTGGACACGATGTTGTTAACGAACGATTTTTTTTCTACTACATATGCAGCTGTAATAATTGACGTTCTGCCGAATTTCACTCTCTCCATAGCCGTTCAGTTGATTATAAACCTTCCAATTACTTCTTGGAGGTTCGCCACTCAGAATCTTGCATAGGTAAAAACCTTTCTCCTAACAGCTTGTTTCCAATTAATAATCGGGAGATTTGTAAAACGACTGAACTACTCTGAAGAAGGCGAAACTGTTGAGACGTCAGTCATAACAACTGTCTTGATTGTACTGAATAAATCGTCCGTTAGCAACATCGTGTCCGCGAATAAGATTATTGCGGAATTAAGCTATCGGTTCTCCGGAGATGCTGGCTAGGTTCGTACTAGAGTAGACACTAGTACGATTGAGAGAATGAGATTATCTCGATAATTACACCTAATGGAAATTCTCGTAAACTTACATCTGATGGATACGTTTTTCTTTGCATAGGTATTAAGGGACTTTCTTCCTGGGAATATCCTTATTCTACTTACTATTACGATGAACTTGCAATATTTAGGGAATCAACTCCGCGGAGATCCAGTAAAGTCCATTCCCTACGTCGCGTGTAAAGGTATACGTGTAAATGGTTAGTGCAACGTATTTCTCAATATTCAATATTCTTACTGATCATCTTTATTCAAGTTATGTTCTTTCAGTAGATTTATCGGCGGCAAAAGATATCCCTGCTATTTTTAAGGTCAATAAGCACGTTAGCTTCCTTATTACTTTTAACGAAAATATAAGGCTTACTACATTGGGCCTTTCGCGACCGTGGACCCACGACCTCTGCAGCTCTGGCAACTCTGAACGGTCTGCTCTTCTTCCCCTGTATATCTAACAGCCAGCGTGCCAGGGTTTTGCCCAGCAGCGTGCCATTGTTAGACGCAGCAGCGTGCAACTGTTAAACTTAGCACACTGGGGATCAGATATGCGGAGATGGAGCAAGCCGTTTAAAGTTACCAGTTAGAGATGCAGAGACCGTAGGTTTACGTTCCTGATAGGGCTAACAGGATCGCCTATCACCATGGCCAAAGGGTCGATTCAATGGGAAATGTTGGAGATTGGTCCGATTTTGGGAGTATTCTATGCCAATTGTTGAAGCTGTCTATCACATTAGTATGAGCGACATAGACATTTGTTTGACTTAACAAGAACTTCAATTACGTTTTCTCTTTCCAACGAGTTTGACGTTATGAGACCACGTGGCGCAGTTGTTAGAAGTGGTATGCAACACACATGCGGTCCATTGATCGATGGTGGATGGTTCGGTTCCGCGCGCGCAAGGTTCACCAAGCTTTCCATCCTCACGCGTTTGCTGAAATGCTATCAGATTTGTCTGGGGGGATAGCGGTACTGATTTGATACCATCGGTCAGACATCGCGAGTCTTTGTAGAAACCACATATGCATCCAGTCACTTCAAACGATGGAAGATGAGCACGAGTGTCATGACGCATCCCTCAGAGGTTTACCAACGCCAAGAGCTTCTATAGCATTCATGAAGTTTTGCATAGGTTTTTTGTCTAAATGAAAGAAAATAACAAGATTGGTCAAGTCTTGTGGTCGTAAGATACAAATTATTTTGTGAAATATTTGCTAAGAGGTAATCTATGCTAACGATGAAGAGAAATGGAGTTGATAAGCTCTTAAATATTCTTTTTGACGTCCGGTTATGCAAATGTTGCACGATAAAAAGATAGAGCTCCCTGCGAAAAAGATAGAACTCTCGGAGGAACGCGCCATTGATTCAACCTTAATTTATAACTCTTTTTGAGGTGATTGAATGCATATCTGGCTTTTACAATGACTCGCGTTGGCCTATCGCTATGTGGGTAAGTGCTGCTTATGATTTCCCAGATAAGTCTGCGACCAGGCTGGTTCCAATTTCCCGACACCAGAGGGATGAATGACTTAGTGAGCCATGAGCGCGAGAATGAGCTGTGTGGTATTGACCTTTTCGGTATAGTGGATCAACGACATCTCCATCTCAAACTCATGACTGTGCACGGTCTGCTCTACCTCTTCCAAATCTCTGACCCCCAGTGCACCATTATTGGACACAGTAGTGTGTCATTGTTAGACACAGCAGCCTGCCACTGTTAAAGGCAACACGCTGGAGGATAGGGATGCTAGCGTCGTGGGTCCACGGCCCCGAAAAGGTTAATGTGGAAATGAAATAATGAGTGTGACCAGGACTATATCGACAACCGGAGCTGTTGAAAAAGTTTTCTTGTAGGAAACAGGGGTGCATTGGTCAATGATGTTTTGTGCCAGAATCAAAAGTGATTGGCAAGGTGCTGGTTTGATCATCTCGTGTAAATTCTCTTGCAGTCAATCATCTCTCGTCTTAGAAAACTCCTTAGTTTGGCTACCTTCTAGATTGCAAGCAGGGACATCTCCACACGCATTCTATCACATTTTTGAGAAAAACAAAATACTCAGGCATCAGCCGAAACAACATGTGAAATGGTGGAAGAGTTTTAGTGGGGACGAATACAAGGAAACAAATCGAATTCAAAAAGTGCTGAGATCCCCATGGTCAATTTTGATGGCGGATCGTGAGGAAATCATCGTATTCGTATAGCAACCACTTAGGTACATATGTTGTCCGATGCCTACTACGACTATCGCTAAGGCAAAAGTTGATGTTCAGAGGAAGGTGTCTCCAACCGCAGTGTATGCTTTACATATACACAGCGCCAATGCAGTGTTTATACGAGTTGTCTCTAAAGAACTCTCCATTTTAGAATTCTCTACTAAGTAGAGGCTCTAACAAGACTATTCTTTGTCTAATAGTTTTGAGGAGTGCTGAGAAAATGTTTCGCCGCTGTTTAAGGCGCCTAGTAGTGTGCATCCTTGTCTTTTGTCCCTTCAAGAACCATGTAGTTCGTTTCGTACCAAGCCGCGGGTGCGTCAAACGCCACTTAGCTACTGTAATGGCGGTGACGCGTCTAATGAGAAAACAGATGCAGACAGCCGGACAAGCATGCACAGACACGTACATGTTGCCTGTATGGAACTGCGCGCAAGTGACGGTGCGCCGCCGCCTTCTTATCAGTGGTGTTCTACAAAGAATTACCTCTGTTTTTGTTACGATTAACTCATGACGATGTGAATTTAAAAAAGTAACTATGCCATAAGACATTGCAGTTGGAATCAGACCATACGTCACCGTGGCCACGTTGCTCTTGTGAGTCGATGGTTCGATCTGGCACCCCAGGTGCACGAAGCTTTCCATCCTTCTAGAGTCGGTTAATTAGTTGCAGACTTACCCGAAAAGGTAGTTGGGCGATTGCGAGTCATTTTAAAGGCGAAATATGTGTTCAGTTACCTCAAACGATGCTAGATGATGCCGAATGTATGGCGTATTCTCCAGAAGTTGATCAGTGCTCAGAGCTTTTTTTTTATCTCATAATGCAACTTCGTTCTTATATGATGCGGTTTGGTACCAGAGATCCATACCAGTTGATTTATCGTAGTTTAGTGTGTTGATTCTCTTTTATCTCGTACTATCAAGACTTACTCGTAGACTGAGCCTTAAAGCGCTTTGCCATCAACCACTGAAGTTACAACCTATGGTGAACCATTGCTGAAAAAGAATTTACCGATAGCGACGCGTACAGGATCCATCTTTTTGCATTTCTATATTCTTAGTGTGTTTTACAGTCGAGAAAACTGCGACCTAGGACAGGACGTCGAACTGGCGAACGGTTTTTAATTCTCAATTTGCAAGCCATTTCTCACCTTTCGTCATCGCTGTACTGTTTCAATTCAGCGCTTGGTCCTGGCGCTTTTCCTCATCAGGCGTCAAGGACAAATTATGCTGCATATCCGCCGTTCTTCTATCCATGCGGTATACTCATGTTGCAGCAAATTCTGAAATGGACTATATTTCCTTGGGTTCCCTGATACGTTTTGATAAGGAACTTAACTTAATATACGATTTACACAGTTGAGCTGGCACTTCGACGAATTTACCCCTCTGCAGTGTCTCGAAAGGTCAAGTTGGTTGCAACTAGTCGGCAAGATATCTGTAATACCAACAAAGAAAGCGAACAAAGCGAACAAGAAAGCGAATATATATATATATATATATATATATATATATATATATATATGAATACCTTTGTGTCCTCCTTAAATCTGTACGTCCATTATACTCGGTGTATAGGGCAAGAAGTCAATTTGGCGCTGTGGACAAAGAAGTTGACAAACACTTCAAAACAATCTTTCCTTCTTGTTTTTCTGTGGCACGAAAGTAGATAAATTTGCCGTGGGTTCTCCTGCTTCAGCTAGGATGGTTCATTAAAATATTCTTGCTGTTGTACAGCCTCATACACGTGTTTCGGCCTTACGGTCTCGTCAGTCGGGGTTGTCTTCTAGTCTTTTCAGCCAGTCCGAGAGACTGTAAGGTCGAAACACGTGTATCAAGCTGTACAAGAGCCCATTAACAGACCACATGACATGTTGACTCAGATAACAATTATGAGGTATATTGAATTTGAGCGTGGTGTTAATGAAACACTCGAAATAAATTTATAGCATTAGAAAATATCAACCAAAGAGCAATTGAGTGTACAACACTGTATGTACGGTGATAATTTCACTTGACTTACAGTGTAAATCGTTCGTTATCACTTACCTCTTTATGGGGAGAGTTGGGCTTCTGAGAAGATTGGCTAATAGGACTAAATGTCGGCCGGTTCCGCACGACTGGTGAGACTGTCAAGGTCGAAACACGTGTACCGGGCTACACAAGAGCCCATTACCAGACCACATGAGATGTTGGCTCAAATAATAATCAAGAGGTCTTTTATGTTTTGATTTTCTCATGCTTACTTCAAGGTCCATACCGACCATACACCATACCACTAACCACTCAAGCCTCAGCAGGACAGTGTTATGGTGCAATACCTGTCACGATGACCGCACCAGGACAGTTTTATAGATCAGAACCTACCACGCGGACCTCAGCTGCGCAGTTTTCTGGTGCGTTCTTTGTGTTCAAGTTCCATGTTTTTATTGCTGTATTTTATGATACGTGAATGGTAGTTGAACTGGAACTGGAATGTGGCGTTATCAGTATTGTTTGCCACTAATTACTGTTGCAGGTGAAGATGTGTCAAAATAGAAAAAATGTCCTAATAGGAATCGAAACCTCTTACATTCGACACGCAGGATACTCCACAGGGGTGTAACTTGTCGACAACGTGATAACGGGAATTATGGTAAGACGGATATGGCAGAGGAGCAAAAGGATTGTAGGAAAAGGGCCGCGTACATATCATTAACGCTTGTTCCAGCCAATTTTATGTCAATTTTAGAAATTCTCAAGATCTGAATAGCCTTCTTTGCTAATCTCATTCGTTTTGTTGACAAAAATTTTCTGTAGACTAGAAAAGTAATTAAGGTGAATTAGAAAAAGTCGTAAATAAATATTTGTTGAAGTTTTTTTTTTCGCTTATAAATTGTGAAAACACTCACATCATTATTTTACTACTGATCTCAACATATTTGATAAGGACCTCAGAGTCGCAGCTAGTGAAAGACTTAGAATTATTCAAGTCCTTATAGATTTAATGCTATTCTAATATCAGGAACAAGTCTGTATTCCGACGATATTTTATGAAGGACTTCCACAACGATGAATAAGAAAATCGTAGTTGTCTATTACATTTTGAACGCTCCCGCCTATATGTTTGCATTTCTAAGAGTTTTAATTGTGTCTGCTATCATATGATGAAATATTTTAGAATCACGTATATATTTTGTACAGTAATCTTAAGACTTGCACTGGATAAGTGCTCATAACAAACCTCGTTATGGGCTCGAGATATGGTATCACATCGTCTTTTTTTTCAGCGAATCCCAAGAATTGTCGATAGCAACTTGTTACATATGCCCACGTAAGAGCCATACGCCATGCAATCGACAATCAGTAAATCTGAAAGAGCACCACTGTAATTGTTTTACCTTACCCTGAGTGTGAAAAGTTCGTCGTTGATTCCCCAGTACAGGGGTCGATCCTCACGGAGCTGACTTTGAGAAAAAACACTGTACAACTGACAAGATAGTAAAGCAGGAACACTTGTCTTGCACTGGATAAGTGCCCATACAGACCACATGCATGGCTCAAAAATTTCTATCAGACCTACTGAAATATGTTCCCAGTGACAGTGTCTCCTGCAGCAGCTGCTCATAGCGTTAGTCCTTTAAACACATTCAGCAACGTTTTTTTTCTACTACTAGTTGAAGTTTTTACTAGCTGGTTTATCCAAGAATTGAGAATTCGACGGTATCTAGGCCTTACCGTATTTGATAGAACGCCACAGGATGTCCACCTTGAAATAACTCAGCACGATTTTTGTCTTCATTCCTAGGGGTCTATTGTAAAAGCTCTGAACTTAGAAAAGCCAAGGAAGGAAGCGTTAATTTCGGTGTTCTCAAAAGGTTAAACACAATGAATAACATTTCGACAAATTCGGCTTCCGAAATGTTTATGCGTGCTATCCGTACTACGCTTCATTATTCAGATGATGACCTCAAGTGCTGATACTGACCAAGTCAAAAAAATCTTCAAAATTGTGCTAATTGAGTAAAGCCCACTGTCCAGCTCTATAGATTGAGTATGGTCATTCTTGCGTTCTTCTCGGACTATTGGCAACGAACCTGTTAGGACTACACTTATTCTGACGTAAGGTACCACCATATCACGCGAAATAACTAGGTGCTCTTGCTTTTTGCTTGTCCTTGAGTTATAAGATTCGTTAAAAAAATGACTTCACTGCCTCTGTTTTTATTCCTACCCCAGGGTTGTGGCCGACTAGCAGCTCTTATCTGCCACCGCTTTGCAAGCCCTCAAGGTGTTTTGATAAAATTTTGAAATTCAAAAAATTGTAAGGACGGAGTGTTTTATTACAACAAGTGGTTTTTCAAAAAAAAGTTTGCCATTGGGCCAGACGCTCCATCAAAGTTCTAATAACTATTCGCGAACTCAAATCTCGGAAAATAAAAAATGTGTTTGCTTAATTACTTACCACACACGTTGTGCACCTAGTGCGTTTCCGCGCTCACATTTTCAGTGGTAAAGATTTTTCTTCAGGCTATTAAGAACCACTCGAAAGCGAAAAATTTAGAAATCATGACATTGTGATTGTCCTCCAAGAAGAGCCTTCATAGAACGTTGCAGCATGCAGAGTAGTTTTGCTATACCAGACCTTCGAAATTCTTAGGATAAATTAAGAAGAAGCCGCATTGCATATGCTACCAATGAGGCTTGTGAGAAAGCCAAAACGTACGCCTATTACTCGAGGTGGCGTCCCAGACCTCTGAACGGCTTAAGAAAATTCAGTTGAATTAGTTTTGCGTTTCACAAGCGCGCATTTTCGCAGGACAATCTTTCTCGCGATGTTCGACATTATGTTGAGATTTGTTTTCCTCCTTGTGGAAAACTCTCTATAAAATTTTGCTGGGATACTACAAGATTTCCTCTACACGTTGATATAGCTTTCGAGCATGCACATGCTGCTCAAGCTTAGTCCTATCGTCTTTCTTATTAATCCTTGCCTTATGTTGTCGCGTTTATCTTGCAAAGTAAAACGAAAATGAGGAACGCAAGCCCATAAAAAAAATAGAACGCTAAATATTTTTGCGGTAAGAGAAGAAAATTGTGAATAAATAACAAAAACTTTAGCATTAGCGCGCAATCCTGTGAAACATAATTTATTCCGGTTGCTAGAGAGCTGTAAAGGGTTTTTTCCAAAAAATATAAATATTTTCAGCTTTTAAAATAATTTGAAAAAAAAGAATGTCTAAAGCATAAAAAGGTTGGTACGCCACTGATGTTTCGGAGGTTTCGGCCTTCTCGTCAGTGACCCCCGTCCCACATTAAGCCCTGCATCGTAGCAAGGAGGGGGGAGGCGTATGTGGTGATGGCATAGTGTACAATGACACTGGTCCACCACCACATTTCATTCGATGAATCTCGGCTGTTAGATCAGAATTGACCCATAAGATTGACTGTTTCTAAAACCTCGCAATAAACATTCAAAATAGGTTCAAAAAAAAAGAAGGGGCCGAAACCTCCAAAACACTGGTGTATGGCCCTGGCTTACCATCCTCGTTTAGGCTTTAGACATTTTTTTCATAGTTATTTTGAATGTTTATTGCGAGGTTTCAAAAAAAGTCAATCTTATGGGTCAATTTTGATCTGACAGCAGAAATTTATCGACTGAAATTTTGATCTGACAGCAGAAATTTATCGACTCTTCCAAGTATTTCATATCTAGACTCGTTTCGTTTGAATAAAACGGCGGAATGAGGGAAACCTTGCTTTTGATGGAAATGCCGCTTTGGGGCTCATTATTTCTCTAGCCCTTTACGGAAACCTACAATTTCGTAGCTACCCATGATGGTTCTTTGCAGAGTCTATTCAAAAATTCTGGCAACTCTTTTTGTGCACGCACTGGCTGCTCATCGGAGCGCTTTTAGCTAGTGCCCTTTTTGTATGTGAAGCATGAGAGCTTGAATAATAAATAGGTTTATTTGTTATTTCGCTTATTACGCCACTTCGTATAGCTGTTTACAAGAGCCTAATTTCCCCATATGCAAATAGAAGCCACTTTTCTTTCAATATCTCGCTGTGAACTCGATGTACTCCGACTGTTCGTGTAGGAGTTCAGAACACCGCTCCATCTTCTTTTGGGTATAAAAATAATCAAACAGCCATCTCAATATCTACAATAAAATAATGTCCTGAGGCCATTTAACGAAACTTCGACTTCAGAGATAGAGGCAATAGCTAGACTTAGTACTCGCCGCTGTCGCATTGCCTTTTCCTTCGTGCGAAGCAATACCATGACTATTTGGAATTGAGCACTTCAAAAATCTTTAAAAGAATCATGAGCTGGTGAATCAATTGCCGTACATGTTTATTGCTCCTTGGCGTCTCATGAGGAGCTCGCGAATAGCTTGAAATGCTGAGTTATTTCGATGCGTTAGTCTAGAAGGCAGTGACGTCGGAAAACTCCATTATGTACGTGCTCTCGTAAGACGTGTTACCTAGACAATTCAGGAACATTTGAATGTTCGTTAATTCGGCTGTGATGTGCTCTAGCAGTTGGGATGTTATTAGATCTACACAACTGATGATGAGTCTAATTTTGAATATTGATGGACTATTAGATTTAGAATCATCTGTGGATATCAACTCATAAAATTTTATGAATATGAAACTCTACATGTTGGTGGTTGAACTCTCAGCTGTTTGATAATGAATGCTTTCAGACCTGCCTCTTTTTCTAGTGACTCATTCGTTTTGCATTCTACGGTGTTGATATTGAATTCCTTTTCAGAAGGCGGTCGGAAAAGGGAAACACGTTTAAGATGTTTTATCGTTATCTCACTCTCTAACCGACAAGGAATCAACACAAACTTTCTATTTAGCAATCCTCTAACCCTACTCTCGCATTTCATAGTTTTGAGATTAGGTGTGATTGCTTCGAAACATTTCCGCACCACTGTGATTAAGGAGACTGATAGTTTTGTTCGAAAATATTCGTAACCTTCTATGAACTTCATTGTGGGCTTTTTTTATTTAGGTAGAGTTGAGGAAATGGTGGTGATGGCAATATTGCCTTTGAAACCAGCAGATTTAAGCATTCTACCCCCTCTTAACTAGAAGTTTAACTGCCAAAGTGCTAACCAGCTAATCAACTATTTAAGTAAAAACTCCTTTCTTTGAGAAAAATTTTCTGTCTTACTACGTAGATTGAGTCCGAACCCCCTGTCCTGTTCACATACTACTGATAAACTAGATCGAAAATCAATTTAAAGTAAAGCGCCACTAGATCACCTGCGGTAATCGGGCACTCTAATTTTATGTTCGTCCACGTATTTTTGAAATTCTCTCGAAAAATTTGAATAATTTGCCGCCTAACGTTTTTGACTCCTACCTACGATCGTGAATATCCAGTGCAATTCGTCACCGAGTGGAAAACTCTCAAGGTGTTTGAAAACATGTCAAAAAAATATAATTATATGGAAAGACAGAATCCTTGATTATGGTAAGCAATATCCCAATAATTTTCTAATTGGAGTAAAGAACATTGCTCACATTGTGTGAAGAGCGTTCAGCTATTCCAAAACAATCTGAGAAATTAAACGGTAAGCTACCCTCAATAGAGAAATTGTTTTACTCGTTTTGACTTAGATTTTCAATTGAAAAAGGAAATATCGGCCGAATAATAAAATATCGTATATCTGTAGGTGCGTGGATGTAATGCCCGACGAGAGGCTGATCCAAGTCTCCAGTATTTTTTGACGATCGTAGACGAACGCCCGACGGAATACCTTAGCCTGGCTATACTAAACATTGCAAGGAGACGTGCTCGACCAGCCTACAAAGGCGTTCACGAAGGAGACTAAAAAGGAATTGAATGGTGAAAACACTGGAATCCGCACACAAAAAAAATGTGATAGTGCGTCCAAGCTCCAATGAAAACGAGATCGCCAAAACGCCATCTACCGTGTTTGAGATGAAGAGTACTACTCTAGCATTAGGTAGAAAGCAATGAAGTTTGTGAGATACAGTTGACCGTACATGTGGGCATTAAGTGAAAGTCGGTCATTCCACTTATCTCATTGTTCTTATAGCAGTTTGAGACGATCTTTGCGTCATATTCATTCTGCTAGGTTGAGGACAAAGTTCTTCAGCTCCAACGACAAATTCAAATTTTATGTTTGTTTCACACAGATCGGTTATTGTAAATTCATGGGAATATTCGAGGGATATTTCCATAAGAAACTCCATGGCAACACTAATTGGTGCATCAAATTTTGATTTTTCTTTGAATATCAAATGGTGACGATAGACACGAAGTGCGCTTCGAGTTATGATATGCTGCTGTTGGAAGCGACCGTATTTCATTTCGACAAGAGCTGCTGCGAAGGAAAGCTGTGGTCCCTATTTTGAACGAACTGTGAGCCATGTGATTGTTGCTAAGCGGTGGAAACGATTTGAAAATGATGAACTCTGTCTCGAAAGCGCGCGTTTTTTCAGTAAGACATTGCCAAACATCATTTCGCAAAGAAGCCTAAGGAAAAGTTCGATGAGTTAGAGAGAGTCGAGGTCTTGCCTCAACTTGGCCTACAGTCCAGATGTTGCGCCGTCTGATCTCTGATCTTTTCCGCTTAATGGAACATTCCTGCGTGGACGCGGATTCGAAGCATTTGATCAAGTTGAAGATACATGTCAAGAGTTTTTGATCCATTGCTATTCAGCGAGTTTGGAGAGCTTTTCTCTCAGCCTACTACGACGTTAAAGCAGTAGTGATCAGTAAGAAGAAAAAGCGCTTCAGGGGCGATCTACCGGCATTGTCTCTTTAGGTTACGATGGGCCGGATACTCCACTATCCAAATTCTGCGCCACCTTGTTTCTTTTTTGTCAAATGAATCGGTTTTTTCCTTTTTTATCATACAACTTAGATTATTTCGATGTCCATGCGCACATTTTGATAGATTGAAGCGTTTAGAAGAGAATCCAAAAGATTATCGTATTTCGGATAATTTCAAGGAAACTGAGCTATTTTCTCAAGTGTAATCTATCGCTCATGTCTTTGTCGGTGTTCACGGACAGAATTCCTATACGTTTGTAGATGCCTCTGTTCTGGCAACTAAATTTTGAAAAGCAAAAGACGGCTGGCACGGTTGGAGCACGATCATTCCGTATTTGATTTAACTGTTACTTGTGACATGCAAAATGTGAACTTCGGACGAAAATCGAAACAGCATTTCATCCTTTCCGAGAAAGCGTGTAAACTATTTGGACTACCTAAGCTCCTATTCAGCAAATACTCATTCTTAGATAGAACGTAATCTAACGTACCAGGATCAAAGGCAATATGTGCTTGCTAAGCCTAACTGCTGGCGATCACTTGCTATCAAATCGATGCGTCTTATCGAAGAATGAATTAATGGCAGAAACTGGAATGTCGGTGGGTGCAATTGCTTAGCACGCGCGCCCGAAAACGATGAAATGGTCGTTTGATTCTGAGTGACGATCAATGTTTGCATATCGCTCAGCATCATTGTATATGCATATGTAACATCGTACCAACGCTAAATAGCCTTCAAATAAAAAGATTTCTAATTATTCGCAACTGGTTTGGTTTGAGATTTGCAATAGGGATGCATGGAAGTGCGCTCTGCTGCTGGTCCCTGACATCGCCGTTTAAGTGACGAACGGCAGTGCCGGCGGGAAGCTCAAATATTCAGATTTTTTGACTGGTGTGATTTAGACGGTCTTGGATTACTCCAATATTAGCAGCCTTTTCGCTCTCTTCTTTTTTTCCAAATTTGGGTCCCTTTTCCTATCCAGAAATCGTCCACCTTCTTGAAAAAATTACAGTATCCATATAGTCCTTGCAGTTCTAGCTTATACTAAGTAATCTTTGCATAGAGTTCAAACTGATGATTTGCACGACGTGTAGCATCCATTCAAATAATCGAAGCGAGAATAGTCTCTTGCAACTGCTGCATATATTTGTAATCCTTTGATCGCATTCAGGAACGCTTTTGGACCACACTGCTTCGCCGATGCCTTGTATAGCACCTCCCATTCCCTTAAAGACCTCGTGCTGCTTTCATCGACAAAATGAGAATTCGACTGTATCCGAGCACTACCGCATCTAATCTAGCGCTAATCGACGTCCCTGTTGCAGTCATACAGCGAGATTTTCCGCCTACGCTTCTCATCAAACCTCAAGATCGGATTGCATTCTTTCTTCAAATAGCGTTCTCAGTCTCTCTCCCACGAAAGTCACAGAGAAATGCGTGGTGGCACCTTGTGTGCAGCACACCAAGAAAGCTTTGTAGATACCAAGAAGATCAGTCGAAGTTTCCTTTTTTGAGTATCGAGTGACTGTCCAAAAGACATAGAAAGCATTCTACGGAGAAAATCTTGAGGATGTAAGTGTGCATTCTGCTGAATGCACGTCGTCTCTAAAGCGTCAAACACGATGGGTAACGTTTTGACGAATTCAGCTTCTCAGGTGCGTAATCGTACAATTCCGCACGCTCTCACTGTAGGTGCCTGAATATCAGTCTTCACACGATTTTTTTAGCTGTGCAGACCCCGTACTTTCAGCATTCAATTGTATTTTATTCTTCATGGATGTCGTAGAGTAGTAACTGTGCGCTTGAACGGGTCTCTTTGCATTCTCGAGGATAACCTGGATGTGGCCTTCTATGGGGCATTCGTTGTTCACTGCCGGAGAATGTTGAGGGTGGGTTCACTACAAAGGCGCCACCAGGAGCATTCCAACCACTCGGCCACAGCGTCCCCACTATTCCCTACTATGTTTTATCATTCAAAATTTTTAGATGCTAGTACATTCTATTGAAAAAATCTCCGAAAATCTGTCTATAAGAAAAAGGTCACCATCTAACTTCTTAGATCGACTAAGGGCACCCTTGTGCTGTTCACAGACTACTGGCAATGAGCTTAGGACTAGCAATTCATCAAGTAAGGGCGCAACCACATTACGTCTCGTAACCAGAAACTCCTGCTTTCCATTCGTCTTTAGATTTTCAAAATTAGTCGAGAAAATCTCAAGGACTTTATTGCTTTGTGTTTTTGAGTCTACTCTAGGGATGTGGCCAATTATGAACTGGATTTTGTAACCATCGTGCAAGCACTCAGGATGTTTGGATAGATTTCGAAAGTTAAAAGTGAATAGAAAGACATATTCTTTCCACAACCATTTCCAACGGTGGTATGATGTTAAACAAATGATGAAGAGTGATGCACAAAACTTTTGGGTCAGTTTGGACTCGAACCTGCACTTCACTCTATCCGATAGCACGTGGTCTAACCCGTTCCAGCGGCTTAGAGCACGAGCCCTGGATAGGGAAAAACACAGATAATCTGATTATAACAAGTCATTTTTCAATTAATTTTTTGATTTGAGCAAGTTCATTCATTGCTCGTAGTGTGTGCATAGTAAGTTCATAAATTGCTCGTAGTGTGTGTGTAGTAAGCAGTTAAAATCCTACTCCATCGAACGAGTGAACGGTAGGCTAATATAAGTAGGAGGGCTGTTGAATTCGTTGTTCATTTCAGTTAGAGAATTTCAACTATATAATATCGATGTATGGGGACGGGGATAGTCGATGTGATTGTGATGCTCGGCGCAAATTAACGAATGACCCTAAGAAAGCCCTGTCCCAAGTTTGTCCAAGATACCGACAGTGCGAGGAGATCGGCGCGACCACTACTTTAGGACCCTCATGAAGCAGAAGATATCCTCAAGCAGCAGTCGCACATCTTGCGATATGTTTGGAGACCTTCGTTGGAGATACATGTCAGGTGACGAATCGAAAGCTAGAAGTACTGAGATAAAAATAAAATAAAAGAAAACAACAATGTAACAAAAATTAAAATGTGAAGTAAAATAAAGAATTTAAGTTAAAAAATAAATAATTAAAGAAAAATAAAAAGTGGATAGCCCGTCTAGAATCTGAGGAAGGCGAAGTAACTAAAACGTCAACCGTGTTGTTAAAAGGGAAAGAGTACAAATCTCGCGTCGTTAGCTATGATACTCAAGAATTCTAGTATTTTTCGCACTGCAATGATGTTTCATATATATCTAAGCGAACTGAGTGGTGAGAAAAAATACGACCTCAGGTGGGAGTCAAACCCGCAATTTATCCGTACTGGGGACGTGCGCTACCACTACACCACCGAGGCACATTTGCGCTACCACTCATTCTTTCATTCTTCAACAAATCTATGTTAGTTGTCAGCCACCAACTTCTAATAGGTTTAGTCGGGCATGCGATTTTGCTTTATAAACCCATTTGAGCTAACAGCCATTTTGATAGGTAATACTCAAAATTTCTAGTGTTTTTTCTGCAATTTTCGCAGTGTTCTAGTGTTTTACACATACCTAAGAGAACTGAGTGGTGAGCAAAGATACGACCTCAGACGTGAGTCGAACCCGCGTTTCATACATATCGGGGACGCGTGCTACCACTAAACCACCAAGATGCATTTCATATTCTATCTTATTTTATTCTGAAATATATTCTGCTTGAATGTTTTTCATTCACCGCCATTAGCGGTGGTGAGATCTTGAAGTATTTTAGATTTCTTACCATATTAAAGATATAGGAATTCATTTATTCAACGCTTGTTTCGGTGGTATGATCTGCTAGTATACCCAATAATGTGGAGTGCTGTGCAAAAACATTTGCGTCAACCGGGATTCGAACCCAGATCTCACTCTTTCCTGCAGCATATGACCGTTGCACCACCAACCCTCGTTTTGCACAGTACTCCACATTATTGTGTATGCTACCACATCATACCACCGAAATAAGCGGTCAAAAAATGAATTTCAATTGATTGTCGATACCCAATATCTGTCAGCACAAGTGGGTTCAATGCCGATAGCGAAAAAGTGCTGGTGCATGACGAGCGTCGGTGGTGCAACGGTTAGCATACGCTCCCGGAAAGAGTGAGATCTGGGTTCGAATCCCGGCTGACGCAAATGTTTTTTGCACATCATTCCACATTATTGGGTATATCAAAGATATTTGAAGATTATAGTGGAGAAAAAAAAGAAGAAGAGAGAAAATTTATAGAGCGCTGCATATCCGACCAAACTTGTTAAAGGGCTTGTGGCTGGCTGACAGCTATCATAGAGTGTTGAAGAATGAGTGGTGGTGCAAATGTGCCCCGGTGGTGGTGTAGTGGTAGCACGCGTCTCCGATATGGATGAATCGCGGTTTCGACTCCCGACTGAGGTCGTGGTTTTGCTCATCACTCAGTTCTCGCGTTAGCATGAAAAACGTTTGCAAGATACTGGTAATTATTTACTGTGAGGTTAAATGCGTTCATGTTTGTATCGGCTTGTCCTACAATGTCAATTCGATAGTCAGTGATAACCAGTTGAAAGAAACCGCGCTCCAGCGATAATCTATGAAGATTGTTTCTTTTAAGCGAAGTGCGTGGGACTTTCCCACTGTTCAAATTTCACGCACCATCACATTCATCTCATATCAGCCAGGTGTTCTTTCTATATCTTTCGTTTCGAGTGTTTTCTCAAAACCACAGCTCTAATTTCCAATATGCCTGGCAATCAATTTTTGAGCCACGCATGGTAGTGGTTTGTCAAAGAGGGCCAACTTTTAGAGAAACACGTGTAGGGGACTCTATAAGTCAGCCCTCTTTGATAGACCACTGACATGCGTGGCTCAAAAAATGATTACCAGGCATATTCTTTCCATTTTTGTATCTATATTTTTTCTCTTCCTCATCGAAAAATTGATTATTTTGGCGTTCATTCGCATATTACGATAGATCAAACCATCTTCGAGGAGTTTCCTAAAGATTCCCGCGATTTGGATAGTTCTCAGGAATGCGAGCTGTTTCTGTGCGTGTCCTTGTTTTGGTTATCGCTTTGTCGATGCCTTCGGACGCTGTCCTTATGTTGCTAATCGGGTCGGGGCTCCTATTGCCGTTGGCAGCCAGTTTCCGTAAGGCAAAACTGGCAACAAGCGAGATAAGATAATCCGGCTTCGAAATAATTGTGTCTGTGTGTTCGATCTCAACGCTATCCTTTCTGATTTCTTTCAGGTCTCACGAATCAATCCGATTTTCCTGCGAATCACTCCGACAATCCTAAAAATTTTTCAAAAGCCGTAAGGGTGAGTTCTGTAAACCCCAAAGACTTTGACTGACGCAAGGTTGGTATAGTTGTTGTAGTAGCAGTCGTAGTAGTGAAGCTATGATGGCCAACGTTTGGAGGACACCGCCTTCTTCAGATTCTGGGCATCGATTGTTTGAAGGATCGACTTTTCACTAACTTCGGCTTCAAGGTCAATAATATAAGTATCAATTACTAAACTGTTTAAGCTGGCTCGAGATGTTGTTGACGTTAATATTGATGTCAATGTTGAGTTGGCATACATCTCAGTACAAATCGTGGGTATTTCGGCGACACCTCCTTCTTCACATTCTGGACGTACATTGTGTTCGTCTGGGTCGGTGACGGAATCGATGCCTAGACATCACCTCCCGCTGAATCAAAGTAGAAGATTAGCCTCACGTAAGGTGGCAAGCCTCGTGTTGCAGTAACACGTTCGTCCTTTCGGTTAATTTTTCGGGGTTTTTTGTGTTTATCCAGGACGCCTTAAGCTTTTTTCGCGTTGATGTTTTCACCTCTGTGATAGGATGGACGATTGAAGAATCAAACTTACTTGCTGGAGAAGAACTTGTCATAGCAGCGTTAGCGACCTTTTAAAAGCTGAGCTTCTGGCTACAGCTCCACATTGCTGGTTCTCGAATAAACGTTTTCTTCGCTATGTTACTACGTCAAGAGATTTCTTGCGTTGCAGACGATATGGAGTGCTTTGATCGATTTTTGATCTCCTATCTATATGTTTTTCTATGCGAAAATGAAGTAGTCCATTTGTCTCACCAATATATACATTTCTGCATGCCCTACATGTTATATGCACTGTATCAGAACTCATACAATTCTCTTCCCTTCCGTTAGGGCAGATTATACGGTCTTCTGAGTGGCACAGTCGATCGTAAAGGCGACTGCGCACTAGTTGACGGCGCAAGGTGTGGGTGGAAGTTCAATTCTGTCACCGAACTTTCAAGACCACATCTTTTCAGGTGCATCTGGATAGCCCAGCTAACTTTATTTGATTTGAAAGGCAGCATGAAAGCGATCTTTTTCTAGTGTGCGAGGTTTTGTTTTGTTTTGTTTTAGGACGTGACCCTACTATTTCAACTGACTCCATTGATCCGGTGTACTGTGGACATGGCCATAGCCGTTGTCGTAGTCGCTCAATATGGCTATTTTTCGTGCCAAGTTCAGCGATTATTTTCTCTACTCGTCTCTTGTGCACACATTTCTAGCAGTTTGGCACATGGTTTTGATAAGTAAAAGGGTTTAATACGGCTCTAAAGCATTAAATGGTCTCAGATAAGATCCGTTTCAATCTGTCCTTTATCGAAAACAAGCTGGTAGCGCCCATAAGAGACGTCTCAAAAAATATGGTCTCGAAAGTTCTGTGACAGTTCAAAACTTCATAGTATTTTTGCAGCATTTTTCGCAGTGTGAGAATGTTTCATATATCCTTAAGAGAATAGAATGGTGATCAAAAATACTACTTCAGACGGGACTCAAACTCGCGTTTCATCCATACCGGGGACGCGTGCTACCATTATACCACCGAGCTACATTTGCGCCACCTTTCATTCTTCAACATCTCTATGTTAGCTGTCAGCCACCAATCCTTAACAAGTTTGGTCGGGTATGCGATTTCGCTTTATAATCCCAGTTGAGCTGACAACCATCGTAATAATTAGTTGTCAAAATTTTTAGTACGTTTACTGCATTTTTCGCAGTGTTTACGAAACGAAATCGCATACCCGATCAAGTCTGTAAAGGTTGGTGGCTGACAGGTATCATAGAGTTGTTGAAGAATAAGTAGTAGTTCAAATGTGCTTCGGTGGTGTAGTGGTAGCACTTTTCCTGGTAGAAATGGAACGCAGGTTCGACTCCCGTCTGATGTCGTATTTTTGCTCACCACTCATTTCACTTAGGGATACTGTGACAACTATTGCACTACCATCTAAAACTCTGCGTCTTTAAGTGGTCCACAGCTCCTGTGATCGTTTGTGTAACTGAGGAAGTTGTATAACTTGCTCTTTGAAAAAAAGGATAGGATTTGTATGAGTTTGCGCACAGTATAGTTAATGTCACCTGAGGCATGAGGGGATGAAACACATTTGGACACTTGGATGGTCCGCCTCCACAAATAGTGCTTATCCCACCACGACTTCCATAGTAGTTTCCACTTTCTCTCTTTTTCTCGCGATTGTCGTCCGTGGTGGTGGTGGTTTGATTCGAGCGTGGCGGCTGGCGAGAGTTTCATAGCGTGACCTGTGAAATATCGGCAGGTGCGAATAGTGCAGCTGATTAATTTTCTAATAAATGCTTCTGCCCAACGTGTAGATAGGTAGGTGACCGATCTGAGAGACGGGTGTATTCTTGCGAAATCCACTGTACGATTCGTTTCCTCCATCTCTCATGTGATCTTCTTACCTTATGGCCGGCCCGTCTGCGTTTCTCTGTTTCCATGAACACATTGGTGAAGCTGCTAGATCACTTTGTGTCCTCATAAAAGAGCATCTGGATGACGGTTTGAATTTCGAGAAAGTACACCTATAAGTATACACAGGGCATAAAAGCAGAACGATAATGATTCTGGAGTAACTGCCACGGTCTTCGCCCAAGAGTAGAAAGCACCAACGCTAAAAACTCTTCAGGTGTTTTGGATAAACGTTGCAAATCCAGGATGAACAGGATGGACGACTGCGGCACAAGCACTCGTAACATGGCGCCACCGTTTGATCCTTTGCCGTCACCTAAGCGGTATCAAGGGACACTGATGATTCACAAAATCTTCTCAAAATAATGAAATACTGTGTAGCTCCAGACTCTAAAGAAGGTGAACTCAGGGTCAGTCATCAAACGGCCAAAGGACAGGCCTTCAATATATATATATATATATATATATTATATATATATATATATATATATATATATATATATATATATATATACTTACGTATATATACGCATGTACATGTGTATATATATGTACACATCTGTGTGTTTATACATTTATACATATGTTAGTGCTCACGTATATATGCGCACATGCACGTGTGTATATATGCACATATATGTGTGCGTGTATATTTATCCATGTGTACATACATAAATATGTATGTATCATGTGCGTATTACAAGTAATTATGGCTGAGATATATAAAGTCAGTGTTTTGGATCACTGTGTAATTTTTTTCAAACCTTTTGAGCGTTTGACTTCCGAGGACCCTGACTGGGGATGTCTGACTGGATAGGGATCTCCCCACAGCGTGGGATCTGCTCAGCCCTCTGCCACTCCGCATCCATGCATTCGGAGTAAGGTTGCTGGTTCGATCCTCTATTACAACTTTTCACTGTATTCTTTTGGTATTAGCATTTTTTTTTCATTACAATACTCTCAAATCGCCGACGCACCATATCTCATATTATAACGCTGTAACACAAGCGATCAATGTATGTGGTTAATCATCACCAATTATTCAACAATCTGTAGCTTATAACAGCACAATATACTTACAAGATAACAAATGGTGATAGTTAAATTATGATACTTTGATCGCTTGTGCTGTAGTGTTACAATATCAAATAATTGGAGCGATAAATGGAGTGATTTGAATGTCAGTGATTTGAGCACACTGTAATGGAAACAAAAAGACAGCACGAAAACTGCAGTGAAATGCTGTGGTAGGGAATTGAACCAGCAACCGTCTTCCCGATGGTTGGGTGCCGAGTGGCAGGAGGAGGTGGAGCCGTTCCCACGCTGGGAGTGAGCGCACTTGTCTGTTGTACACCCCAGGTTGGGTCGTCGCAACTCAAACGGTTAAGTTCAAATGGTAGGCTTCGATTGTGTCTCCTCTTCAGCATAATGTTGGCTTGAGCGTCGAATATGATCTAGGGCGGTAATGATCCATGATAGATGAATTTGTTGTGATGTGAGCTTAAACACCACGGACTTCTCTACTGTCTCATGTTCCATAAAACAGCTCAGCGGTTTATCGCCGGCTGAAATGGGCAGCGTTTTCTCTTCTCATTTCAGTGCATTCATGAAGTGACTTATCCTTTGTCTACATTATCAAATCTTTTACAGAGACTCGTGTCTAGGTACACGTGCTCTACAGGTACAGATCATTACCTTAATCCGCTTTGATTTAAGCAGCCTTAAATGGCTTCGATTTCAGCTTTCTCTCCTTTCTCGTCCTTTCGAAAGAATTTGGGTCATAATCATTAGATCGTCCACACCTTTCTGCATACTATTACATTTTAAGCTCATATACAATAAGTAGTCTTTATATGTACATATATGTGTATATGCACAAATATACATATGTATGCGTATCTATATATACATATATGCATACATATCTACGTATGTACATATATGTACGTATGTATATATGTATGCATATACATGACCAAACTGGTGATATACACATTGTATAACGTTCACTGAAATATTCCAAGCGACAAACGTTGTCAAAGCACTTCCTGTATCTAATCTAACGCCACTGGACTTCCATCATGACGCCATTCAGTGAGATTTCTCTTCCTCGGCCCTCGTTAAACGTCAATGAACGAGTTCCCATTCGTTTCCATATCGAGTTTCCTAATCTCTCTCCCATGAAACGCATGTAGAGCAATGGTTAGGAGTGCCCTGCGTCTCTCACAAGGTTGATGGTTCAATCTCGCGCTCGAGCTTCACCCAAGCCATCCATCACTCCAAAGCAGTAAACTGGGTTTTCATATGTTAGACAGCGGCAAATAAATATTCGACCTCATTGGATAAGCAAAAACTTCTCATAAAAGTTTTAGTAATCATTGAAAAGGCTAAGTCTCTGGCTAGCGCAATACGTGCCTAATTTATGATAAGACTCTTTTATAACGCTTCGACAAAAAGAAGATAAAAAGATCGACTGTTTTTGAAACCCCCAAAAAACATTCAATATAATTCCAAAAAAGAATGATTTAAGCTCAAAAAGGGGTTGGTTCGCCAGGGTCATACACCGGTGTTTCGGAGGTTCGTCCTCCTCATCAGTGACCCCCGCCCCACATTCAGCCCTGCAATGAAGCAAGGAGGGAGGCGTATGTGGTGATGGTACAGTGTACTATGACACTGTACCATCACCATCTCTCAGTCGATAGATTTTTGCTGTTAGATCAAAACTAGTTAAAAACGGTGTATGACCTTGGCGTACCAACCCCTTTTTGAGCTTAAATCATTCTTTTTTGGAATTATATTGAATGTTTTTTGGGGGTTTCAAAAACAGTCGATTTTTTTAAATAGTTTGATTTAACAGCATCTATCGACTGAGAGGTGGTGATGGTACAGTGTCATAGTACACTGTGCCATCACCACATACGCCCCCCTCCTTGCTTCAATGCAAGGCTGAATGTGGGGCGGGGGTCACTGATGAGGAGGATGAACCTCCGAAACACCGGTGTATGACCCTGGCGTACCAACTCCTTTTTGAGCTTAGATCATTCTTTTTTGAAATTAAAAGAAGATATTTGTGTCTTACATACGTGTTTTTATTGTAGGACAGAGCGCTTTTTTTATACTATTAGTAATCAGTCGATAGCGTAAGTTCCAGTGAAGTCAGCCATTTGGCAAAATGCACGTCGTTCCCAAAGAGTTGAAGACGATGAGTGACGCTCTGAAGAATTCGCCTTCCCAAATCCCTATTCGTACTACTACGCACTTTTTTAATTTAGAGAATTTGAATCCTTCTTCATAGCTTTTTTTTCTGACTGCTGGGGCTAGCACTTTTAGCATTCAATTCGTTTTTTCGTCTTCTCCCTGAACATCGTGAAATACTGGCTGAACGTGTTTCGTTGCAATCTCGAATAACCTGACAGTGGCGTTCCGTACTGGGCTCGTTTTTAGCTGGCAGAGAGTCGCGGGGTGCCGAGTTCACCTCCAGGCGCGCCGCGACGAGCACCATAACCATTCGACCACGGTGCTGCTGCTACTTCATCACCTGTATCATCCGTCGTCCCGTTGGTCGTCGAGTGACTCAAGCAGGCACCAGCAACACTTCCATTTTTTCCTATCGCGTGCAAGAGTAGCCCAGTGGGTCCATCTCGCTCTAGGGATTTGCTGAGCATCATATCTTTCTTCTTTAGCTTTCGTAAAGAAATCGGACCAGCGGGTCGGTGGTCTTCCTGTAGAGCGCTTGATGTCCCGATTAATCCAGTTGGTAACGGCTCTCGTCCATCGGTTATCGTTGAAGCACATCACGTGTCCGGCCCGCCTTATTTTCGATATCCTGGCGTGTAGAACGGCGCCTCCGAGTCTCGATCGTTGGCGCAGGTCGGAACTTCGGATCCTTTCTCTCATTTGCGAGATACGGGATACCGTTAGCATCGACCTTTCGACTGCGCGTTCAATAACGCCAAGTGATCTTTCATCCTGCTTACGTAGCGACCAGATTAGGGCTGCATACGTTAGGGCAGGCATAATCGTCGAGTCGAAAGGGTGGGCACGGAGTCGGACGTTCTTTGTCTTCTTCACTACATCTGCAGTGCTCTTCTAGGTCGCTAATCATGTTAGTTTCACGACCCGCATAGACGTAACTGGAGCATCCGGAGACTGTCGTTCCGTTGAGCGTGAATGGGGCATTTGAAACCCATCCGTTCCTCATGAACATTGTTTTCGTTTGATTCAGCTGAAGACAAATCTTTCCACAGGCGTTATCAAAGTCGGTCAACATTCGTTCCGCTTGGCTGATGTTTGGTGATATGAGAATGGAGATATTTTGGTCGTGAAATCTTTATAAAGCTCACGAAGGATCAATATGTACCGAGTAGGGACGCCCTGGTTATCCAGAGCCTCTATAACGGCTTCTGTTTCCACTAATCAAAGGCTTTCTTCAGATTGATGAAAGTGAGACAGAGTGGTTGTTTGTATTCTCGTGAAACTTCAATGAGTCTTGTGATCGTGTGGATGTGGTCAATGGTACTAAATCCTTTTCGGAGCCGTGCTTGTTCGCATGGCTGGATTTCGTCCAATATTCTGTCGATCCTGTTTAGGATGAGCTGACTGAAGAGTTTATAGGTGACGGACAACAAGCAGATTTAGCGATAATTGCCTATGTCGGGAATGTCTTCCTGTTTGAACAACAAGACGGTTTTGCTGATTTTCCATTGAATGAGAACCTTATATTCTGACAGGTAGAGAGTGAAGAGCCGAGCCAGGGTGTTGATGAGAACTGGCTGTAAGTTCTCCAGAAGTTCTGGTCTATTCCTGTGTGCACCGGGTGTTGTTCTGTTCTTCACCGACGATATAGCGTGTTGGATTTCGTAACGGAGGACCGGTGGAACGACAGATTCATCTTCTTTCAATTTATATGACGGTAAGAAGACATTTGTAGCGAAGAGATCCAAATAGCATTGGTGGATGATCTTCTCCATTGTCCTTCTGGAAGCTGTCAGTGTCCCGTCAGGGTATCGTCATGCAATCATCTTGGTCTTATAATTGGCGGAGCCTTCCTGGGCTTTGCGAATGCTCTTCTCAGCTACTGCAACCTTTGCCATAACGCTGCTTGTCTCTTTTAGAGGCCTTTTATCGCTTCTCTGCAGCGTTTCGCAAGTTCGGACGTAAGGTTTGGTTGCCTGTAGCTCGTGCGATTCCACGTTGACGTATTAGCTCGAGTGTATACAGACGCGAACGTTCCCATGACTTTTGGACTCTCGGCTTTCATAGCACTAACGTGAAAATAATCAACAAGCCGGTCGCATTCTTCGTCGATGTTGTCGACAGCGGTATCTTCCCAAGAGCCGACTAATGATTGGAATACATCCCAGTTTGTGGTAGTCCTGGGACTTCGTTGTCTGAATTTAGCGGCCTTCTCTCCTTTCTGCGAAAAGCGGAACATTGCGCGAAGGGATGGAACGATGGGCTACCTCATACATTCGGTTAGCATTTCAGAGTGCCAATACAAATCTGATTTGGAAAATCTTCAAAGGTGTGTCTCTCAGAAAAACCCATCGTCGAACTTCATGGCTCGAGTAAGGTAACCATAGGCTGTTCACAATTTTTCAGCAAAGGGCCTATTCGGACCCAAAAGTCATCAGAGTCAATGCTCCTCCATATCACGCTTGGCAGCCACGCACTCTTGGTTTCTATTTGTCCCTGAATTTTCGAAATCCATCCAAGAATCTCGAAAACTTAACCGCTTTTTGTTTGTGATTGCTACCCAAGAATTGCGACTATCTGTCAACTGGAATTTGTCACTACTGTACAAGCCCTCAGGGCGTCTGATAGATTTCAAGAATTCAAATTGAATGGAAAGACAAATTTTTTTCTTTTTTTTCTATTGGATCGCTTTAAGCTCTGGTGTAATGTTATATATATATATATATATATATAACAAATGATGAAGTGTGATTCATAAAACTTTAGCGTCGACGCGACTCGAACCCGCATTTTACTCTGTCCGAGGGCGGGTCAGAGCACGACCACTCAAGAAAAAGTGAACCATTCTCGCGTTAGCTAAAATGAGTTAAGTCTGCGAGGACTATTGATCACGTGGAGTTATACGGAATTTGGTCTTTCCACTCCTTCCCTTGTCCTTATATCATGCATGCTATCTGCTCGTCCTACAATGTTTCTTCGACAGTCAGTGATAACCAGTTGAAAGAAACTGCGCTCCAGCGGCAATTCATGATCGTCCCTTTGTGCGAAGTGCGCGGGTTTAGCCATTGCTCAAATTTTGCGCACCATCACATTTATCTCATATCAGCCAAGTATTCTTTCCATGTTTTACTATATTTTTTCCTCTTCTTCATCGAAAAATTGATTATTTTGGTTCGAGGAGTTTCCCAAAGATCGTCGCGAATTGTATAGTTCTCAGGAATGCGAGCTGTTTTTGTTCGTGTCCATGTTTTGATTATCGCTTTGTCGATGCCCTCGGACGCAGTTCTTATGTTGCTAATCCGGTCGGGGCTCCTATTGCCTTTCGCAGCCAGTTTCCGTAAGGCGAGACTGGCAACAAATGAAACAGGGTCATCTCGGGTTCGAATTGATTGTGTTTGTGTGTTCGATCTCAACGCTATCCTTTCTAATTTCTTTCAGATCTTGCGAATCATTTCGATTTTCCTGCGAATCACTCTGAAAATTTTGACGATTTTTCACAAGCCGTAAGGGTGAGTTCTGTAAATCTCAAAGACTTTGACTGGCGCAAGGTTGGTAACAGTTGTTGTAGTAGCAGTCGTAGTAGTGGTGCTATGGTGGCCAACGTTTGGAGATTCCTTCTTCAGATTCTGGGCGTCGATTGTATTTGAAAGATCGACTTTTCACTAACCTCGGCTTCAAAGTCAATAATATATGTATAAATTACCAATTGTTTGAGCAATATTGAGCTGTTGTTGGCGTTAATATTAATGTCAATGTTGAGTTGGTTCACTTCGCAGTGCAAATCGTGGGTAGTTTCGACGACGCCTCCTTCTTCACGTCCTGGACTTACATTGTATTCGTCTGAGTCGGTGACGAAATCGATGCCTGGGCATCACCTCCCGCTGAATCAAGTTAGAAGATTAGGCGCACGTAAGGTGCCAAGTCTCATGTCGCAGTGACACGTTCGTCCTTTCGGTTAATTTTTGGGTTTTTTTTTTGTGTTTATCCAAGACGCTTCGAAAGTTTTTCGCTTTGATGTTTTTCACCTCAGTGATAGGTTGCACGATATCAAACTCGTTCGCTGAAGAAGAACTTATCATAGCAGTGTTAGCACCGTTTGAAAGATGAGCTCCAGCTCCAGGCTACAGCTCCAGATTATCGGTTTTCAAAGAAACGTTTTCTTCGCTGTGTTGCTACATCAAGAGATTTTTGCGTTGCAGACGATATGGAGTGCTTTGATTGATTATTGATTTTCCATCTACTTGTTTTTATGCGAAAATGAAGTAGTCCATTCGTTTCACCAATATATACATTTCTGCATGCCCTACATGTTATTATATGTACTGTATCAAAACTCATACAATTTCCCTCCCTTCCGTTAGGGCAGATTATACGGTCTTCTGAGTGGCGCAGTCGATCGTAAAGGCGATGTGCACTAGTTGACGGCGCAGGGTGTGGGTGGAAGTTCGAGTACTGTCACTGAACTTTCAGGACCACTTCTTTTTGGGTGGCATCTGAATAGCCCAGCTAGCCTTATTTGATCTGAAAAGCGGCCTGAAAGCGACCTTATCAACGTGCGAGGTTTTTGTTTTGTTTTTGTTTTGGGACGTGACCCTACTAATTCATCTGACTCCCTTGGGACGGTGTACTGGCCATGGCCATAGGTGTAGTCGCTCAATATGGCTATTTTTCGTGCCAAGTTCGGCGACTCTTTTCTCTTTTCGTTTCTTGCGCACATGTTTCCAGCAGTTTGGTACATGTTTTGATAAGCTGAAAGGGTTGAATACGACTTCAAAGCATTAAATGCTCTTTTATAAGATCCTTTCCAGTCTGTCCTTCCATCGAAAAGAAGTTGGTAGCGCTCATGAGATGCTTCTCAAAAAATATTGTCTCAAAAGTTCTGTGACAGTTCGAAATTTCTAGTACTTTTACCGATTTTTCGCAGTGTTATAATGTTCCATATATCCTTTAGAGAATTGAATGGTGAGCAAAACTGCGACCTCAGGAGGGAATCAAACCCGCGTTTCATCCACACCGAGGCGCGTGCTACCATATACCACCGAGCTACATTTGAGCCACCACTGATTCTTCAACATTTCTAATTAAGCTGTCAGCCAACCCTTTATAGGTTTGGTCGGGTATGCGATTTCACTTTATAATCCCAGTTGAGCTGGCAGCCATCGTAATAACTAATATCCAAAATTTCTAGTATTTTTACTGCATTTTTCGCAGTGTTTGTAAAGCGAAATCGCATACCCGACCAAACCTGTCATGGGTTAGTGGCTGAGAACTATCATAGAGATGTTGGAGAATGAATGGTGGTGCAAATGTGCCTTGGTGGGTAGTGGTAGCACACGTCCCGGAACAGGTGAAACGCGGGTTCGACTCCCCTCTGAGGTTGTATTTTTGCTCACCACTCATTCTCTTAGGGATTTCTGCGACAGTTATTGTACTACCACGTAGAACTGCATCGTTAACTAGTGCAGATCTCCTCCTGTGATCGTTTGTGTAACTGAGAAAGTTGTATAACTTGCTCTTTAAAAAAGAGAGGATCTCTATGAGTTGGCGTACAGTATAGTTAATCTCATGTAAGTGAGGTGATAAACACATTTGGACACTTGGATGGTCCCTCTTCACGAATAGTGCGGACCCCAGCACGATTTCCATTGTAATTTCCACTTTCCATTCTCCTTTTCTCGCGATTTTCGTTCATGGTGGGGGTTTAAATCGGCTGGTGCTAATAGTAGCACCTGTATCACCTGTCGTCCCGTTGATCGTCGAGTGACTCGAGCGGGTATCTTATTCATCTAGTGAGTATCTTTGTTTTGGTTATCTCTTTGTCGGTGCCCTCGGACGCAGTTCTTATGTTGCTAATTTGGTCGGAGTTCCTATTGCCTTTGGCAGCCAGTTTCTGTAAGGTGAAGCTGGCAACAAGCGAATAGGATAATCTGGGTTCGAACTGATTGTGTTTGTGTGTTCGGTCTCGACGCTATCCTTTCTATTTTTTTTCAGATCTTACGAATCAATCCGATTTTCCTGCGAATGGCTCCGAAAATCCTGACAATTTTTCACGAGCGGTAAAAGTGAGTTCTGTAAATCTTCAAGACTTTGACTGACGCAAGGTTGGTAATAGTTGTTGTAGTAGCAGTCGTAGTAGTGGTGCTATGGTGGCCAACGTTTGGAGGACCCCGCCTTCTTCAGATTCTGGGCGTCGATTCTATTTGAAAGATCGACCTTTCACCAACCTCGGCTTCAAAGTCAATAATATAAGTATCAATTACTTAACTGTTTGAGCAGGCTTGAGCTGTTGTTGACATTAATATTAACGTCAATGTTGAGTTGGCATACATCGTAGTACAAATCGTGGGTAGTTTCGACGACGCCTCCATCCAAAACGCTTCGAGACGAGTGCGCGTTGATAATTTGGCTCCTGTGCTAGGATGTGACAGTTATTTCAAAATCATTATGGCTATGTTAGTACCTTATGCGTACTTAGAAGAGTATTTTAATCAATTTTTGAATTTCTATCTACATGTACTTTTATGCACAAATAGAGTGGTTCACCTGTTACGCCAATAGATACATCTCTGCCTTTACGTGATATTGAATATTCGTGCAATCTAGTGTTTTTACTGCCTTTTTCGCAGTGTTATGATGTTTTATATGAACCTAAGAGAACTGAATGGTGACTAAAATTACAACCTCAGACCGAAGTCGAACCAGCGTTTCATCCATACGGAGGACGCATGCAAACCTACCTCCGTTGTGTAGTGGTAGCAAGCATCCTCGGTATGAACGAACGCGCGTTCGACTCCCGCCCGAGGTCGTATTTTTGCTCACCACTCACTTCTCTTAGGCTCACATAAAGTATCATAAAACTGCGAAACAAACAGTAAAAACCCTAGATTTCATGACTATTGTATCACATGGGTTTCAGCCCAACTGGGTTTATAAAGCGATATCGCTTGCCCAACTAAACGTGTTGAAGGTTGGTGACTGATAGCTGATAGCTATCATAGAGATATTGAAGAATGAGTGGTGGGGCGCAACTACCTCGTGGGTGTAGTGGTAGCACGCGTCCGCGGTATGGATGTAGCGTGGGTTCGACTCCCGGCTGAGGTCGTGTTTTTGCTGAGCCGACTTTTTTTTTGGCTGTGGTCGTGACCCCAGTGGCCGGTGTACCGTAGCCGTAGACGTTAGAGATTGCTGCGCCAAGTTTAGCGATTCTTTCCTCTCCTCGTCTACTGTACACTCATTTATGGCCGTTTGGCGCAAGTTATTAATGAGACTTTTTTGAAGTGTTGTGGATGAAAAGAGAGGTAGTATACTGATTTCATTTATATTTGGGTTTCGGTACCATTCTGTGCTATCGTCCCTTTCTATGAGTTTTGAGTGTTCAAAATGATAACTAGTTTCCTTTTGGACTTGCTAGGCATAAGGCACAAAACATATCCGCAGTGGTTTTAAAATAATTGTCATCGTCGTAGCACTAGGACCGTAATCATTCACGCACAAAACTCTTCAGGTGCTTTGGATAAACATAGTAAACCCAAAGATAAATCTTGAGGAGGAATGTGTCACTATATCACGAGACTTGGCACCTTACATGCACGTAATCATTTAAATTGATCCAGGAGTTTAGGAGGCATCGATTCCAAGGCGGTATCGCCGAAACGTCGGCCTACGATTCTAATGCTTTCTATACTAACTCCACATCAACAACAACAGCCGGTCGGCTCAAAGAACTACGTCTTAGTTCAACACTTTTCCTCTCCGTCTTCGTACGCGAAGAAAGCACTCATGAAAAACATGTAACCAAGAGATCGAAATGTGTGCACAATGAAAGAGAAGAGGAAGAAATTGCTGAACTTGCCACGAAAAGTGATCAGTTCTAGAGGCTGCGAATCATCAGTTCTTGTGTCAGTTCTAAGGTTTATTTATTTTAAAGCATTAGTTGCTCCTTGGTAAGATACTTCCCAATCTATCCTCAATATCCAAAGAAGTTGGTAGCACTAATAAGAGGCGTTTAAAAAAATTCGTTCTCAAAAGTTCTGTGGCAGTTACTGATCTCCCACCTAACATTCTGCGTCGTTAGCTAGTCTGCAACTGCTTTTGTGATCGTTTTTGTTACTGAGAGAATTGTATAATCTGCTCCAACAACAGAGAAGGGGTTTGTACGAGTTTTAGCACAATGTAGTCAATGTCATGTAAGGGATGAGGGGATGCACACATAGGCGAAACGGATAGACCACTTTGTGTCTGCATAAAACAAAAATTTCGAAATGATGAATTTCAACTCGAAAAAGTACACTTATAAGTACACACAGGGCCTAAAAGCGCACTAATAATGATTCTGGAGTAACTGTCACGCCTGGCACAGGAGTTGAATGCATGAATGCTTGAAATTATTCAAGCGTTTTGGATAAACGTTGTAAATCCAAAATGAATAGGTTGGACGGTTGCGTGACGACCACGCGTAACATCTCGCCTTTTCTCCATTTGAACCTTTGAGATCAGCTGAGTGGTAATGGAAGGCACCGATAGTTGACAATCTTCCAAGTAGTCTAATACAACGTAATTCAAGGTTTTGAGGAAGGTAAAGTCAATGTTAGCCATCGGATTGCTAGTATTACGGCTATTACCAAATTCGCCGGTTAAGAATGATCTCTTCAATGTGTATATACATATGTATATGTGTACATGTCTAATTATGAGTATATATGTGCACATGTACATGCATAAACCCGTGTATAGTATTCATGTATATATACATTATGTATCTAATATGTGTGTACAAATAACGCATAAGTGTAGAACGTCACTATTTTGAATCAGTGTGTGCTTTTTTTCCCCTGACCCTTTTGACCTTTTGACTTTCGATGACCCAAACTGGACGTGTTTAACAGGCAAGGGCTTTCATCTCCAGCGTCGAAGCGGCTGCACTTTCTCTTCTTCAGCGTGAGAACGGCCCCATCTCCTCTGCCACTCGACACCATGCATCGCGAAGAAGGTTCTCAGTTCGATCCCCTACACAACACTTCATAGTTATTTTTTTGCTGCTAGTTTTTTTTTCACTACAATACGCTCGAATCACTCTCACACCAATTCACGGCAAATCTCATAAAGTAACGACGTAAAACAGACGATCAATGTATATATTTGTTAAACCCCATTTGTTCAGCAATCTGCAGCTTGTAACAATATAATATATCTACATACACATAACAAATGGTAATAAATGAATATATACATTGATCGCTTGTGTTACTGTTCTACTACATGAGATATGGTGTGATTTGGTGTGCCAAAGAATCAAGTATATTGTAATGAAAACTAAAAGATAACACGAAAAGTATAGTGAAGTGTTGTGGTAGGGAATCGAACCAGCAACATTCTTCGCGACGAACGGGTGCCGAGTAACAGAGAGGAGGTGGAGTCGTTCCCACGCTGGGAGCAAGCTCACTTGCCAGTTCGCTATGCCCAGGTTGGGTCGTCGGAAGTCAAACGGGGTTAAGTTCAATTGGGAGACTTCCATTATGTTTTCTCTTTAGCTTGATGTTGGCTTGAGCATCAGATATGATCTAGGGCGGTATTGATCCATGATGAATGATTTTTTTGGGATGTGTGCATAGACCAGTGACTCCTCTGCTGTCTCATGTTCCATGGAACAGTTCTCGGTTATCGGCCGGCTGAAATGGGCATCTTTAGTCTCATCTAGTGCGTTCATAAAGTGACTTATGTCTGCATCATCAAATCTTTTGCAGAAACTCGCATCTAGGTACACGTGCGCCACGGGTACAGATCGTTATCTTAATCCGTTTTGATCTGAAAAGCCCCAAATGGCTCCGATTTAAGCTTCCTCTCCGTTCTTGTTCTTTCAGAAAATTCGGGTTATAATCCTTAGATCCTCCACACCTGTCTGGATAGAATTACATTTTCCACATAGAATTTGCTGTTCTCATCTGCAATAACTAATCTATTCATTATATATATATATATATATATATGTATATATATATGTGTGCATATATTTATGTGTATATGTACACATACATATGTATATACATACGTGTATATGTACATTACGTATGTTTGTGCATATATATATATATATATATGCATATATATATATATATATATATATATATATATATATAATTTCATCATTATTTGAGCCAACATGTCATGTGGTTCTGGTAAGGGTTCTTGTGAAATTTTAGCGTAGTCTAAACAAAGCACTCGAGATAAAGGTATAATTATGATAAAAGTACCAGCCAATGAGCAATCGAGTGCACAACACTCTGTGTTAGGTGAATGTTTCACCTGACACAGAGTGTAAAGCGTAGGTCGTCGATAACTATATATAAGGAGTGTGACGCTCCCGAGAGAACTGACTATGAAAAGATCGACAGACGACGGGTTCTGTCCGGCTGATGAGTCTGTAAGGACGAAACACGTGTCTCGGGCTGTACAAGAGCCCTTACCAGACCACATGACATGTTGGCTCAAATAATGATGAAAGGATATATTGAAATTTGAGCGTGGTCTAAACAAAGCACTCGAGATAAAGGTATATATATATATATATATATATATATATATATATATGCATATATACGTATATGTGAATATATATACATACATGCATACATATGCATGTCTATGTACATATGTATATATATATAAATATATAGATAGATACATGACCAAACTGGCGATATACTGGTTGTATAACGTCCACTAAAATATACCAGGTCATCTAATGTTATCCAAGCAGTCCCGTATCTAATTTAACACCACTAGACTTCCACCATCGCGCCATTCAGTAAGATTTTTCTTTCTTTGAACGTCTACAACTTATTTACTTTATTTTCCAGAAAACTTTTCTAATGTCTCTCCCAGGAAGCACATGTATAGCAGTGGTTAGAAGTGCCCTGCGTCCTTCACAAGGTTAATAGTCTGATCTCGCGCTCAAGCTCACCAAGCCATCCATCACTCCGGGGCCGTATATTTGGTACCTATATGTTAGATAAGGAGAAATAAATATTCGACCTCATTCGTTGAGCAAAAACTTTTTATAAAAGTTTTAGTAACCATACGAAAGCCTAAATCTTGGCTAGCGCAATACGGGGCCGATTTTCAGTAAGACCCATTATAACGCTTCGAAGAAAGAAACATTTGTGTTTCTCATGCGTGTTTTTCTTGCAGGACAGTGCTCTTTCTTTATCATTAATAATCAATCGATAGCTTAAGTTTCAGTTATTACAGCGCTGTGCTTATTTCTGTAAATACTTTTTTAGCAGTGTAGGAGGAAAAATAAGATTGATCCACATATACGAGCATGTGTATTTCTGCTAATTTACGGGGTGCGGAGGCGTTGCGCAGGAGGTATGCCGTGATGCGATTTCAACATGGGCATTGATTGATGGCTCTTCTGCGAGTCACATGTGAATTGCGGTCTTGTTACTCGATAAGGCACTGTTTCTACGCTTTGGCAGATACTCCGGATCAAACGTATGACTCTTGTGCTGAAGGATTTCCTCCAAACGTTCATGCGATTTTTGTGCTTACAGCGAAGTAAAAGTAGAAGTGCGCGTCCGGTGCAAAACATCGTTTCATTTGAATGCTACAGCGTTATAAAAGGGTCTCTTCAAAAAACGGCTGCGTGCCGTTTTAGCCAATGATGTGAGCTTTTGTATGATTACTAACACTAGTGTGAGAAGTTCTTCATCAGCTGTGTCTGATATTCATTTGTCCCTCTCCAACATATATGAACAGTAAATTGGTACCAGGGTACTGGTCGCAGACTTGTCCTTTACGATAGGCAACCCTGACTCGGTACAGCGGTAGGCCACCGTGAGTCACTGTAAAGATCAGCTATGCATTCATTCATCTCGAACGAAATCAAAAATTGTTAGCGAATGCACACACACCTCAGGGATTAATCAACACCAAAAGCTTCATCCTTTTAAGGTCTCTCCTGGGAAAAAAAACACAAAGAAATCCATCATACTCCTCTAACGTGAATTTAGCCAAGAAAGCCTTTTAAGATAACAAGCAGAGCACTGAGGTTGTCGTTTTTCGAGGTATCGAATGACTTGCAAAGGTCTGATGAAAAAGCGCTGTTTGGTGAGAATTACATGTAAGCGTGCATTCGACGAAATGCACATCGTCTCCCCTTCAATGAGTGAAAGACGATAAGTTACTTTCAACGAAATCAACGAGAGATCAAACTTTTTTTGAAGATTTTCCCAAAGATCGTCGCATTTGGATAGTTCTCACGAATGCGAGCCGTTTTGTCAGTGTCTTTAATTTGGTTATCGCTTGTCGGTGCTGTCGGACGCATTTATTATGTTGTTTATCGGGTCGGAGCTCCTATTGCCTTTCGCGCCTTCTTCACAGTCTGAACGTTGGTTGTATTCAAAAGCCAGACGATGATTTTTTGAGTCACGCATGTAGTTTATTATAAGGTATGCTTATAGAGCCCGATACACGTGTTTCGGCCTTGAAAGCCTCATCAGTTGAATGAAATCCTTAGTCTTTTTTCCGTCATTCAGAACGAAAAGTATGATTTATCAAAGGTATCGTTCAAGAGCAGGAGTGTACAATTCTGCCATTCTATTATAATTTCACTTGATAGGCGGTGTGAAATGTTCGTCGTCGCCTACTCTTAGTATAGGGGACTGGAGCACCCCGAGAGGATTAGCAAAAGGCAAAGGGTACCGCTCGACTCATGAGACTGTCAAGGTCGAAACGTGTATCGGGCCCTCATAATGCTCTACAACGGACCACATGTGTGGCTTTAAAATTGATTATCTGAGTTATCGAAATTTGACCGTGGTCTTGAGAAAACACTCGAAACGAAAGCTATGATGTATTTGAAACATCGGCCTTCTGTTAACCTCGACATTAGAGTGAATTAGTAAGTATCAGAGATAGCTGTTTGAGAAGGCAGGGGCTGATAATTACCTAGAGAATTACCTTGATCAGTCATTAATTTTCTGTCCGGATGTTCTTTTATGCGCGAATGATATGGTACACTCGTTTCACGAATATTCTTATTTAATGTATTGTATCAAAACTCAAGCAATTTCTCTCCCTTCCGTGAGGGCACATTACTCAGTCTTCTGAGTGGTACAGTCTGTCGTAAAGACGATGGCGGTTGTTTGAGACCGCTGTAGGCACCACTTTACATCGCACCTAACTTCGTTCCATATCAAAGGCAGCTTAAGAGCAATCTTGCTGAGGTGTAGGTGTTTGTTTTTGTTTTGTTTCGAGGCCTGACCCTATTAATTGAACTGACCCAGTGGCAGGTGTACCGTAGCGGTAAACGTTAAATGGCTATTTTCTGTGCTAAAGTTAACGATTTTTTCCTCTCATCGTCTCCTGTGCTCTCATTTCTGGCTATATGGCACAAATTTTTGATAAATGCTTTTTTGAAATGTTTTGGATGAGAAGAGAGTATAATAATAGTATTTTTTGATACTTGGTTCCGGTACCATTTTGTGCTATCGCCCCTTTCTATGAGTTTTGAGTGTTCAAAAATGGTAACTGGTTTCGTTTTTGACTTGCTAGAAATAGGGCACAGAAACATATCCGCAGTGGTTTCAAAAATAATTGTCACCATCATAGCACTAGAGCCAAATCATTAACGCACGAAATTCTTGAAGCGCTTTAGGTAAACATAATAAACTCAAAAATAAGTACTCAGGAGGAATCTGTCACTATATCACGAGACTTGGCAGCTTACATGCGCGTAATCATCTAACTTGATACAAGAGTCGGTGCCTAAGCATCGGTTCCGTTACCGACTCAAATAACCAGGCTCTGAAGAAGGTGGTGTCGCCGAAACGTCGGCCTACGATTAGTAATGCTTTCTATACTAACTCAACATCTCAACCTTCATTCGCGAAGAAAGCACTCATCAAAAACATGTACCAAAGAGATCGAAATGTGTGCACATTATAGAAAAAAAAAGGAAGAAATCGCCAAACTTGCCACGGAAAGTGATTAATTCTAGTAGTTGCGAAACAACAGCTCTTGGACTTGTTGGAAAGGTAGAATAAGACTTTAAAGCATTAATTTCTCTTTGACAAGATCCTTTCTAATCTGTCCTTTATATCGAAAGAAGTTGGTAGCGCTGATAAGAGACGTTTTAAAAACTATGGTATCAAAGGTTCTGTGGCAGTTAATAAACTCCCATCTAACACTCTGCGACGCTAACTAGTCCGTGATTGCTCCCGAGATCGTTTGTGTGATTGAAAAAGGTGTATAATCTGCTTTGACAACAGAGAAGGCGTTTGTATGAGTTTGCGCACAATATAGTATAGTTAATGTCAAGTAAAGAATGAGGGGATGGACATATAGGCGAAACGGATAGACCACTTGGTGTCCACATAAAAGAGCACCGAGATAATGATCGAAAATTTGAGAAAGTTTAGCTTTACGTACCGATATGAGGTCATTCAGCAAGATTATTCTTCCTCGCTCCTCGCTAAACGTTAACAAGAGATTCGCCTCCGTTTTCAGATAACTTTCCTAATGCCACTCACGAGAAGCGTATACAGCACTGGTTAGAGATGCTCTGCGTTCGCACTTTATCGCTATATTATTATCCGTCTTCACAGTGTTTTCTTTTCCACTGTGCAGATAGCAGTGCTTTCTAACATTCAGTCGCATTTTGGTCTTCTTTTTGAACGTCGTAGAACACTGGTTGAGCGCATTTCCTTGCAATCTCGAGAGTGCACTGCCTGTAACGTTCTACAGGCGTTCGTGTTAACTGATGGAGATGTTGAGAAGTGAGATTCACCTACCAGACACGCCGCAACAACCATCACAGCCACTCGACTACGGTGTCCCCACTACATACTATGTTTTTTTACTCAGTTAGATTCTAGTCATTTTAAATGTCAATACAAATCTCATCAAAAAGTTCTTTAGAGGTCTGCCTCTCAGAAAAAGTTCTCTGTCTGACCTCCTGAGTCGATTCAGGTCCTCATTCTGCTATTCACAGACTATAATAAGGGACTTATTCGGACGAAAAAATATCTAAAGTGAAGCACCACCACATCACACGTGACAGTCAGGCACTCTTGGTTCCTAATCGTCCTTGAATTTTCCAAATTAATCTAAGAAGCCCAAAAACTTTTTCGTTTGTGTTTATGGCTGCTACCTCAGGATTTAAACTATCTATCAACTAGAACTGTCACAGCTCTATATGCTCTGTAGGTGTTTGGATTGAAGGATAAAGAAGAACTCTCAGCGGGTGATGAATTCCTAAGGAAAGCGCCATACCAGTCATCTTCGATTTTTAACTTCGTTTGAGGTGATTGAATACATATCTGGCCTTTACAATGATTTTCTGTGGCCTCGCGCTGTATCGAGTCAGTACTGCTTATCCTCCCAAACAAGTGTGAGACTCGTCCGCTACCAATCTACCGACCCGCGAGTGATGGATGACTTGCTGAGTCATAAGCGCGAGGTCGAACCATTGACCTCGTGTGCGACGCAGAGCGCCCCTAATCACTGCGTCACATGCGCTCTGAAGTGTAACATATCAGCAGAATACAATTGGCCTTTTTCTGTCGAATTTCTTTCCTCAATATGCCACGAATACATTACCTACGTTAATACAAGTAAGCAGTACCTCTCAGCATCCGTAAGCCCGTTGTTACGACCATAAAGATAAAAGGATAAAGCTCCGCGGGTTGATCAATCTCTGAGGGATGCGCCATAAATCCATCTTCAATTTTTAACTTTGTTGAGGTGGTTGAATGCATATCTGGCCTTTACAATGACTCGCGGTGGCCTACTCGCTGTATCGAGTCAGTGTTACTTTTCCTGCTGGAGAAGTTTGAGACTAGTTTGGTACCAGTTTACCGACCCCGGAGTGATCCATGGCTTGATGATTCATGAACGCGGAGGTCGAACCATCGACCTTGTGTGCGATGCGAACACCTTTAACCACTGCGCCACACGCACTCTGCTGTTTGGATAGATTTCAAGAGTTCATAACGGCTTTTAGCGATAGTAAGATGTTTGAAATGTACCCAGTGATGAAGAGTGATTGCAAAATTTTTGCGTCAGGCGGGACTCGAAGCCGTATTTCACCTTATACCGAGGTTGCGTGCTCTAACTCGTTGTAACGGGTTAGAGCGCACGCCCTGGATAGGGATAAAGGCAGATAATCCGGTTCTAACAAGTAATATCTCAGAATGATTTTCGGATATGAGTAAGGCCCATTGTTCGTAGTGTGTGCGTAATAAGCTGGTGAAGTTCTACTCTGTCTGACGCATTTATTGGTAACTAATCCTAATAGGTGGGTTGTTGAATCGTTTTTCACTTGAATTAGAGAATTGTATCTGAATAATAATGAGGGATGGGGGCGGCAGATGTTCAGTGATGCTCCGCATGGGCTTGGCCATCCCTCCAACCCTCTCTGGCAATCAATCAACGAATGACCCGAAGACCCCTTGGCTCGCGTTCGTCCGGGACATCGAGTTTGCAACGAGATTGACCTGACCGCTATTCTACGACGTGTATGAGAAAAGGCGAGATCCTCAAGCAGCAGTCGAAACGGCTCGTAAAATGTTTGGAGACCTTCGTTGGAGATACATGCGAGCTCCAATGTACTGAGGTCCCCACAGCAAATGTGACGAAGGTTCTTTTAGAATAAAATAAATAATAGAAAGCCCGTCTAGGCTCTGAGGAAGGCTAAGTAGCCAAAACGTCAGCCGTCGAACTCGAGGAAAGGAGAAGCCATTTTCTCGTTGGCTTGGGAAAAAAATTGAGTCTGAAGATACTATGATTATTCATCGTGAAGCTAAGTGAATTCGGTCTTTCCACTCCACTTTTTGTTCGTATATTAGGTTTCTCATCCATCTTTGCTATTGCTCGTCCTAAGGCGTCAGCACAATAGTCAGTGATCAGTGGGAAGTAAGTGCGCTCCAGTGATGATTTGTCGGCGTCTGTCCCTTTAAACGACGAACGATGAGCACGCGGGACTTTTCACTATTCAGTTGTTGCGCGTCTCTTCGTCCTCAATCAGTCGGCTATCTCGACGTTTTTTTTCCTTTTTTCTCGTGGAAATTAGGTTATTTCGATGTCCACGCCCATATTTATATGAATGATGACGTCATCCAATACGTGGAGTGCTGTGCAAAAACGTTTGCGTCAGCCGGGATTCGAACCCAGATCTCACTCTTTCCGAGAGCGTATGCTAACCGTTGCGCTACCGACGGAAAGAGTGAGATCTGGGTTCGAATCCCGGCTGACGCAAACGTTTTTGCACAGCACTCCACGTATTGGGTATACTATAGCATCATACCACTGCAAGTGGCAGTCCAAATTAAAAAGAATTTAGACTGATGACGTCATCGATAATCTTGTAGGACGTCGTACTCTAGATAGTTCTGAGAGCAGCGAATGCGATGTGTCAAGCGAGGATTCGGGTCGATTGTTTGCTAAATTTTTTCTATTCGAATTTGTGCGCCATCACTCATTTCTTCTTTTATCCTCTGGATACTTCTCTGTTCTTTTTTTTTTCGTCAGAAAAAATCTTACAATACTTCAAAATGATAGTATTTCTACTGCTTTTTTCGCAGTGTTGTGTTGATGAAATCTTATAATTTTGACGTTCGTCCGCGTATTTTCAGAGATCATACCGTGTCTCAGGAGATTTCGGAGTCGCCACCGTTTGAAGAGTTTTGAGGGATTCGAGCTGTTGTCGTTATCGTCTTTTGAATTGGTTTCGGCTTTGTCTGTGACCTCGGAGGCAGTAAGCTATTGTGTTGTTAATTGGAATCGAAGCTCCTATTGCCTTTGGCAGCCGATTTCTATGAAGCAAAGTTGGCAGCAATGAGATATGGTAATCTGAGTAACATTGATTGTTCTCATTTGATCTCAACGCTGTCATTTTTAGTTCCTTTCGGGCTTTATGTTGTCCCCTTCTAGCAACGAAAGAAGGCGTTTGGGGATTAAAATCGGTTCAGATTTGTACGCCATCACCTCTTCTTTTATCAGTCAAATTTTTCTGTTTTTCTCTTTTATTGAGATGAGAATATTTCGATGTTCTTCGGCATGTTTCGTGAGATCGGACCGTCGTCAAAGAGTTTTGTAAGGTTTGTCGCGATCTGGATTGTTTTCATTGTTGAGTCTCTGTAAAGTATCTCTTTGTTGGTGCCCTGGTCTCAGTTATTATTGCTGCTAATCGGGTCAGGGCTCCTATAATCTTTTGGCAGCTAACTCCTATAAGACAAAAGATTTTTGAAATGAGATGGGATCATTCCGATTTTGAATCGATTGTTTGCTCTTGATCTCGACGTTATCGTTTCTAGTTTTCTCCAGATCTCACAAATCATTAATTCTTACGGTGTGCCATAATCAGTAAGAGTGAATTCTGTAAATCTTGAACATTTATTTTGTTTAGCTGACGCGAAGTTGGTAATAGTTGTAGCAGCAATCGTAGTAATAGAAGTTCAACGACTAGCGTTTGGGCGACTGCGCCTTTCTCAGAGCGTGGTCGTAAAGTGTCTTTCGATAAGTCGAGAATATCTTGCTGGTACATATCGCAACATTCAAAAGTTCGACTTCTAGTAAACCTCGGCATACTCATTTGATATATGAACATCGAGAAAGCTTATCTTGATTAGCTGGGTCACTTAGCTGGGCCGTAGATCACTCCGGGGTCGGTAAACTGTACCAAATAGTCTCAAACTTTCCAGTAGTAAAAGTAACACTGACTCGATACAGCGGGTAGGCCACCGCGAGTCATTGTAAAGGGCGAATGCATTCAATCACCAAAGTATAAAATTGTAGATGTTTTTATGGCGCATCCCTCAAAGATTGATCAACCCGCGAGCTTATCATTTTATCTTCTATCTTCATATAAAGGATAGAGCTTTGGTGTTGGTCAGTCCTTGAGACATAAGCCATACATTCGCATTCTTTTTTTTTCAGCGTTTTAGGTGACTGAATGCAAATCTGGCTTTTATAATGACTTGCGATGGGCTACTGATGTGCCGACTCAGTGCTGCTTATCCCCCCAGACAAGTTTGGGATCAGTTAGGTACCATTTTAGCTAACCCGTAGAGATGGAAGGTTTGGTGAACCATGAGCGCGAGGTCAAACCATCGACCTTCTGTGCAGTGCGCCACCTTTAGCCACTGTATCACAAGATTTCGGTGCACATATTAAGGCTTGCGAACTGTTTCGGCAATATCGCCATCATTAAGCCACTCGTCCTCCCTCTGTCACAGCCGCAAGACGTCCACTGTAGGTATTCTGGCAGCCATAATGCTTCCCGGGAGCGTATTATCCTCCGTCATCCTTTGTCTATAATAGGGGGTGGTGGTTCTGATTGTGTCCTTCGCTGATGATGGGAGTTTCAGTTTCACATTTGACGCGCTGTGTCGCCTATTTCGCTGACTGTTCGTACTTTTTCTCTCTGTTCAGTAGAATTTCCTAGGTTTTCCGTACTAGAATTCTAGGAAGAAACTTTGTTTTACAGGTTTTATTGGCTTAGGCTTTTATTTTTTCAGAATTCATATAATTTGACCTCGTATTGCGGTGTTATGATGTTACAATAAATCCAGCAATATAGTGTGGTGTGCAAAAACACTTGCATCAGCCGGGATTCGGACTCAGATCTCACTCTTTCCGGGGACGTGTGCTGAATACCGAGTAAACTTTCTAAAAAGCCTGAGGGCAAGCAGCTTCAGTCCAGCAACGCTAAAGGTAGCCTTCTTCTCACTCCTCCAACGCTATGTGAACCCTGTGCGAATGTTTAAAACCTTAACGAGGTCATTACATCACAGCCGTATGTACGTTTCGGTGATGTCGACCGCTTCATCAGTGGCCCACGCCCATGCTGAACCCCACTTTATAGCAACGATAGGGAGACATTGTCGATGGTGATAGCGCATGAAATTATTCTTGATAAATATTCTAGCGGATGACACCACTGGAACATATTTAAGGCCCTTACGTAACAACCTCGATAGCGCTTAAAACATTCTCATCGCCTATATCGAATGTTGAAAGTGAGGTTCAAAGACATTCGATAAGATGAAGCCCGTTTCAAAAGCCAAAAACTTAGCTCGAGAATCACCTAAATCTACTATTAAGTAACTAATATAAATTTGTTCAAAGACCATCCGCTAACTCTACTTATCAAAGAGCGATGTGTTGCAAATGTTGCTTAATTTCCAGGGCCGTCCACAAATTCGGTAGAAACAAAGGCTGAGGGCATCTCGTTATCGTTTTACGCTGTTAAACCGCACTAGGATCGTTTTAGGAAGCAGGCAAGTATTCAAATTTTCGAGATTTAAGCTATCGAACGGCTGCTAAAAGTTTCGGGAAAAACGGGAAAGGCGATGTCTCTAAGAGGTTAAAAAAAAGATTGAGGATAGAATTCTAAAATACTAGAAACGGAATTATAGATATTGTTTCTATCAATTAATTTCTTGATTGGTGATTTTCTTATCTATTCACTTTGACGGGTTCTGTGATTTTCCCTTTTTCACCATTCAAGTGACACTTACGAAATCCACGACCCCACAATTTCTCCAGGGGCATTGTTGTCTATCGAGGGGCTGATGCCTTCTCGCACCATAGAAGAGTTGTCCCATTGACATCATTCTTTGGCAGCCCTAATTCCTTCTATGAGGCCCTCTCTTCTAGGATCACGGGCTAATAGTCGTTTATTGATTGTCTATGCAAACAAAAACATGGAAATTAAGCGTTGACGCAGTTGTTGAATGCCTTACATATAGTGTCTTATCGATTTAAAGTTTGTAATTTATGCCGTATTGCTTCTTTCTCGCGCGCATGTCGCGCGCAGTGGGTATAGGTGCTCTGTGACATTCGTTGTTGATTATCTGATGGTTAGTGGTTCGATTCCACCCTCAGGTCTTACCAAACCTGCCACAGCCGCACTCGGTGAATTGGTACCACACTTGTCTAAGAGGATATGACTGCGCTGAATCAATACCTCGATAGATCACCGTGAATCATGTAAAAGCCAGATATACATTCAGTCAACTCTAATGACGTTAAAAAGTGAATACGAAAGTATGGCGCATCTTTAAGGGGTTTATCAACACCGGAATCTTATCTTTTTTCCCGAATCTTGACAGTAGTATCTTCGTGTTATCTCACTCTGTGGACTTTCTAATGAGGCAATTCTGCAAGAGAAGATTTGTTTCTTTTTCAGAGAAAGCAAAAATTAAATCACGAACGAGAGCATCTGGAGAAAATATGGAGTATGTTCTGCTTGTGTCTTGAATAATGCACAATTATTCGGTATTTTCAAATCGTTGCAGATCGTAATACCGACAGGAGCAACGATGCGTTACCAATGCGGCGTATCAGGGTGTCGCTTCGACAACACCTTTTCAACTGCCTCGATTTTCGATCACCTCGTAGGACACTATGCCCAGATAAAAAGGTATGCCATTACTTCCTCATTAGAAATCGCTCTTTTGGAACCATTCATTAGCTCAATTATATGTATATTTTATTGCACTTAAACCGAATCTTGGTTCCTTTTTCTTAATAGATTAAAGAAAAAGTTCTAAGAAAATGTTTGTGACTTTTTCAGTGTCGACCTTTTTTGTGTTTTGTGCTTTTGTGCTCATTTGAAAGCCCATCTTCTCTCGCGTTGATTAGTATATAATTCATCTACTTCGTTGATGTGTTGATGATGATGCTCATGCATCTTGTTGCGTTCACTTGCCAACGTTGCATTTGAACACAACAGCCATTCGTGCATCATCAACAACCTGATTTGCTCATTTGTTAACTCCATTTCGAAATAAGTAGATAAATTGTATACCAATTGACAAACACTTTAAAACAATCTTTCCTTCTTGTTTTTCTGTGACACAAAGCAGTTCAATTTGCCGTGGGTTCTCCTGTTTCAGCTAGGATGGTTCATTATTAAAATATTATGTCTTGCTGTTGTACAGCCCCATACAGTTGTTTCGAGCCTTACGGTCTCGTCAGTCGAAGTTGTCTTCTAGTCTTTTCAGCCACTCTGAGAGACTGTAAGGTCGAAACACGTGTATCAAGCTGTACAAGAGCCCATTAACAGACCACATGACATGGCTCAAATAACAATTATGAGGTATATTGAATCTGAGCGTGGTGTTAATGAAACACTCGAAATAAATTTATAGCATTAGAAAATACCAACCAAAGAGCAATCGAGTGTACAACACTGTATGTACGGTGATAATTTCGCTTGAATTACAGTGTAAATCGTTCGTTGTCACTTACCTCTTTATGGGGAGAGTTGGGCTTCCGAGAAGATTGGCTAAAAAGACTAAAAGACGGCCGGTTCCGCTCGACTGGCGAAACTGTCAAGGTCGAAACACGTGTACCGGGCTGCACAAGAGCCCATTACCAAACCACATGAGATGTTGGCTCAAATAATAATCAAGAGGTCTTTTATGTTTTGATTTTCTCATGTTTACTTCTAGGTCCATACCGACCATACACCATACCACTAACCACTCAAGCCTCAGCAGGACAGTGTTATGGTGCTCTGCCTGTCACGGAGACCGCACCAGGACAGTTGCATAGAGCAGAACCTACCACGCGGACCGCAGCTGCGCAGTTTTCTGGTGCGTTCTTTGTGTTCAAGTTCCATGTTTTTATTGCTGTATTTTATGATACGTGAACGGTAGTTGAACTGGAGCTGGAATGTAGCATTATCAGTATTGTTTGCCACTAATTACTGTTGCAGGTGAAGATGTGTCAAAATAGAAAAAGATGTCCTTATAGGAATCGAAACCTCTCACAGTCGACATGCAGTAACCACCATAGCGGTGTAACTTGTCGACAACGTGGTAACGGCAATTATGCTAAGACGGATATGGCAGAGGAGCAAAAGGATTGTAGGAAAAGGGCCGCGTACTTATAAATGAACGCATGTTCCAGCAAATTTTCTGTCAATTTTAGAAATTCTCATGATCTGACTAGCTTTCTTTGCTAATCTCATTCGTTTTGATGAGAAAAATTTTATGTAGACTAGAAAAGTGATCAAGGTGAATTGGAACAAGTCGTAAATAAATATTTGTTGAAGTTTTTTTTTGCTTATAAATTGTGAAAACACTCACTTCGTTATTTTACTATTGATCTTAACGATATTCGGTGAGGACCTCAGGGACGAAGCTAGTGAAAGACTTAGAATTATTCAAGTCCTTATAGCTTCAGTGCTATTCTAATATCAGGAACAAGTCTGTATTCCCGTGATGATATTTTATGAACGACTTCCACAACGATAAATAAGAAAATCGTAGTTGTCTATTACATTTTGAACGCTCCCGCCTATATGTTTGCATTTTTAAGAGTTTTAGTTGTGTCTGCTAGGATATGATGAAATATTTTGGAATCACGTATATAATTTCTACAGTAATCTCAAGACTAGCATTGGATAAGTGCTCATAACAAACCTCGTTATGGGCTCAAGATATGGTATCACATTGTCTTTTTTCGGCGAGTTCTAAGAATAGTCGATAGTAACTTGTTACATATGCCCACGTAAGAGCCATACGCTATGCAATCGGCAATCAGTCAATCTGAAAGAGCACCACTGTAATTGTTTTACCTTACCCTGATCGTGAAAAGTGCGTCGTCGATTCCCCAGTACAGGGGTTGGTCCTCAAGGACGAGAAAAGACACTGTACAACTGACAAGATAGTAAAGCAGGAACACTTGTCTTGCACTGGATAAGTGCCCATTCAGACCACGTGCGTCGCTCAAAAATATTTATCAGACCTACTGAAATATGTTCCCAGTGACAATGTCTCCTGCAGCAGCTGCTCATAGCGTTACTCCTTTCAAACACATTCAGCAACGTTTTTTTTTGAATTCTGCTATTAGTTGAAGTTTTTACTAGCTGGTTTCATCGAAGAATTCAGAATTCGACGGTATCTAAGCCTCACCGTATTTGATATGACGCCACAGGGTGTCCACCTTGAAATAACTCGGCACGATTTTTGTCTTCATTTTTAGGAGTCTATTGTGAAAGCTCCGAACTTAGAAAAGCCAAGGAAAGAAGCGTTAATTCCGGTGTCCTCAAAAGGTTAAACACAATGGGTAACGTTTCGACAAATTCGGCTTCCTAAAAGTTTATGCGTGCTATCCCTTACCTACTACGCTTCATTATTCAGATGATGACCTCAAGTGCTGATACTGATCGAGTCAAAAAAATCTTCAAAATTGTGCTAATTGAGTAAAGCCCACTGTCCAGCTCTATAGATTGAGTATGGTCATTCTTGCGTTCTTCTCGGACTATTGGCAACGAACCTGTTAGGACGTAAGGTACCACCATATCACGCGAAATTGGGTGCTCTTGCTTTTTGGTTGTTCTTGAGTTAGAAGATTCGCTAAAAAAATGACTTCACTGCCTCTGTTTTTATTCCTATCCCGGGTTGTGGCCGACTAGCAGCTCTTATCTGCCACCGCTTTGCAAACCCTCAAGGTGTTTGATAAAATTTTAAAATTCAAAGAATTGTAAAGATGGAGTGTTTTATTACATCAAGTGATTTTTCAGAAAAAAAAATTCGCCCTTGGACCAGAAGCTCCATTAAAATTCTAGTAATTTCGCAAGCTCAAATCTCGGAAAAAAATGTGTTTGCTTAATTACTACCACACACGTTGTGCACCTAGTGCGTTTCCGCGCTCACATTTTCAGTGGTAAAGATTTTTCTTCAGGATGTTAAGAACCACTCAAAAGCGAAAATTTTAGAAATTATGACATTTTGATTGTCTTCCAAGAAGAGCCTTTATACAACGTTGCAGCATGCAGAGTAGTTTTGCTATACCAGACCTTCGAAATTCTCAGGATAAAATAAGAAGAAGCCGCATTGCATGTGCTACTAATGAGGCTTGTGAGAAAGCCAAAACGTACGCCTATTACTCGAGGTGGCGTCCCAGACCTCTGAACGGCTTAATGAATCAATTGAATTAGTTTTGCGTTTCACAAGCGCACATTTTCGCAGGACGATCTTTCTTGCGATGTTCGACATTATGTTGAAATTTGCTTTCCTCCTTGAGGGAACCTCTCTATAAAATTTTGCTTGGATACTACAAGATTTCCTCTACACGTTGATATAGCTTTCGAGCATGCACATGCTGCTCAAGCTTAGTCCTATCGTCCTTCTTATTAATCCTTGCCTTATGTTGTCGCGTTCACCTTGCAAACTAAAACGAAAATGAGGAACGTAAGCCCATAAAAAAATAGAACTCTAAATATTTTTGCGGTAAGAGAAGAAAATTGTGAATAAATAACAAAAACTTTAGCATTAGCGCGCAATCCTGTGAAACATAATCTTATTCCGGTTGCTAGAGAGCTGTAAAGGACTTTTTCCAAAAAATATGAATATTTTCAGCTTTTAAAATAATTTGAAAAAAAAGAATGTCTAAAGCCTAAACGAGGTTGGTACGCCAGGGCCATACACTGATGTTTCGGAGGTTTCGGCCTTCCCGTCAGTGACCCCCGTCCCACATTAAGCCCTGCATCGTAGCAAGGAGGGGGGAGGCGTATGTGGTGATGGCATAGTGTACAATGACACTGGTCCATCACCACTTTTCAATCGATTAATCTCGGCTATTAGATCAAAATCGACCCATAAGATTAACTGTTTTGAAACCTCGCAATAAACATTCAAAATAGTTTCAAAAAAAAAGAAGGGCCGAAACCTCCGAAACACCGGTGTATGACCCTGGCGTACCACCCTCGTTTAGGATTTAGACATTTTTTTAGAGTTATTTTGAATGTTTATTGCGAGGTTTCAAAAAAAGTCAATCTTATGGGTCAATTTTGATCTAACAGCCGAAATTTATCGACTGAAAAGTGGTGATGGACCAGTGTCATTGTACACTATGCCATCACCACATACTCCTCCCCCTCCTTGCTACAGTGCAGGGCTTAATGCGGGGCTGGGGTCACTGACGAGGAGGCCGAAACCTCCGAAACACCGGTGTATGTTCCTGGTGTACCAACCTCGTTTAGGCTTTATGCATTCTTTTTTTTTTTTGAAATTATTTTGAATGTTTATTGCAAGGTTTTAAAAACAGTCAATCTTATGAGTCAATTTTCGGCTTTGTCTAGCAAAATTTAAGCGCTGTAAAACGCGATAGCCGCCTGACACTTGTAAAATATAATTTTACTTTGGAGTTGCGGCGTTTTCAGAAGTGCACCTAAATTATTGACTATATGGATCTTCCGAGATTTGAGCTTTCAAACAGTCACTAACAATCTAATGAAAATTTTCGGTTCTTTTATGTTAGACGGCAATAAATCAGTGTTCCATCCCATTAGATGAACAGGAACTCTTTATAAGAGTGTTAGTTAACCATTCGAAAGCTTGCGTCTCTGGCTAGCGCGCTACGTGGCCGGTTTTCCAAAACACCGAAATTTATTTTCATTTTATTTTATTTTTGGTTTATATCGCACGAAAAGCGTACAAACACGTAGAGGAGATCTTATAGTGTCAGAATCATACGTTCAATTTGAATTTCTTTCAAATCGGGGAAATGATTCCCAACTGAATAAGAAAATTGCTCTTCACATGTGATCGCTCTAGACGCCATCGATCGATGAGCATCTTATTTTGTCTGTTACTCTGCAAGGAACCAATCTTTTTAAATTGTAAGCACGGCATTGGAATCGTGGAACTTGCGAAGCCAAATGATTATAACCACTCTATTGGGGGAACTCTGTTCTGCGAAAACTATACACATGTGAACGCAAATTATTTCTTTAGCTGAAGCTCCAAAAAAAAGCCTTTTTCAAAAATAGCCACGTACCGCGCTAGCCAGGGATTAAAGCTTTCAGCAAAGCTTTCGAATGAAAACTAGCAACCTTATGAAAAGTTCTTTTTCAGCGAATGAGGCCAAATTGCCATCTGTCGATGTCTAACTTAAAAGAAGCGAATTATCTGTTCGAAAATTTCTCTTAGTCAGTCTCTACCAGATAACGGAAAAAAACCGGTCATATTATTGATTAGGGACACTTTGACGTTCGACTGTATTCGATAGCATTTCAACATTGTCACTGATTTTTTTACTCCTGCTCTTCCAAGTATTTCATATCTAGACTCGTTTCGTTTGAATAAAACGGCGCAATGAGGGAAATCTTGCTTTTGATGGAAATGCCGCTTTGGGGCTCAATATTTCTCTAAGCCCTTTGCGGGAACCTGCAATCTCGTAGCTATCCATGATGGTTCTTTGCAGAGTCTATTCATAAATTTAGCAACTCTTTTCTGTGCACACACTGGCTGCTGTTCGGAGCGCTTTTAGAACTAGTGCCCTTTCGTATGTGAAGCATGAGAGCTTGAACAATAATTGGTTTATTTGTTATTTCGCTTATTACAGCCACTTCGTATAGCTATTTTCCAAGAGCCCAATTTGCCCATATGCAAATAGAAGCCACTTTTCTTTCAATATCTCGCTTTGAACTCGATGTACTCCGACTGTTCGTGTAGGAGTTCAGAACACCGCTCCATCTTCTTTTGGGTATAAAATTAATCAAACAGCCATCTCAATATCTACAATAAAATGATGTCCTGAGGCCAATTAACGAAACTTCGACTTCAGTGATAAAGGCAATAGCTAGACTTAGTACTCGCCGCTGTCGCATTGCCTTTTCCTTTGTGCGAAACGGTGCCATGACTATTTGAAATTGAGCACTTCAAGTTTCTATAGAAGAATCATGAGCTGGTGAATCAACTGCCGTACATGTTTATTGCTCCTTGGCGTTTCATGAGGAGCTCGCGAATAGCTTGAAATGCTGAGTTATTCGATGCGTTAGTCTAGATGGCAGTGACGTCGGAAAACTCCATTATGTACGTGCTTTCGTAAGACGTGTTACCTAGACGATTCAGGAACATTTGATCGTTCGTTAATTCGGCTGTGATGTGCTCTAGTCAGTTGGGATGTTATTAGATCTACACAGCTGATAATGAGCCTATTTTTGAATATTGATGGACTATTAGATTTAGAATCATCTGTGGATATCAACTCATGAAATTTCATGAATATGAAACTCTACATGTTGGTGGTTGAACTTTAGCTGTTAGATAATGAATGCTTTCAGACCTGCCTCTTTTACTAGTGACTCATTCGTTTTGCATTTTACGGTGTTGACATTGAATTCCTTTTCAGAAGGCGGTCGGAAAAGGGGAACATGTTTGAGATGTTTTATCGTTATCTCACTATCTAATCGACAAGGAACCAACACAAACTTGCTATTTACCAGTCCTCTAACCCTACTCTCGCATTTCATAGTTTTGAGATTAGGTGTGATTGACTTCGAAACATCGCACCATAGTGATTAAGGTCACTGATAGTTTTGTTCGAAAATATTCGTAACTTTCCATGAACTTCTTTGTGGGCTTTTTTTTATTTGGGTAGAATGAGGAAATGGTGGTGATGGCAATATTGCCTTTGAAACCAGCAGATTTAAGCATTCTAGCCCCTCTTTACTAGAAGTTTAACTGCCAAAATGCTAACCAGCTAATCAACTATTTAAGTAAAAAATCCTTTCTTTGAAAAAAATTTACTGTCTTACTACGTAGATTGAGTCCGGACCCCCTGTCCTGTTCACGTACTACTGATAATCCAGATCGAAATCAATCTAAAGTAAAGCGCCACTAGATCACCTGCGGTAATCGGGCACTCTAATTTTATGTTCGTCCACGTATTTTTGAAATTCTCCCGGAAAATTTGAAGAATTTGCCGCCTAACGTTTTTGACTCCTAACTACAATCGTGACTATCACTGCAATTCGTCACTGAGTGGAAAACCCTCAAGGTGTTTGAAAAAATGTCAAAAAAATATAATTATATTATAATTATATGGAAAGACAGAATCCTTGATTATCGTAAGCAATAACATACTTCTGCTGTCGACTGCTTTTTTACAGACCCGCTCAAAATGATTTAATCTGATAAGGACATGACATATTTTGAGCCACAGGTCTAGTGCTATATAGGCGCCTATTTCGTAGGACGAAAAAGGCGCCTATATAGCACTAGACCTGTGGCTCAAAATATGTCATATCCTTGTAAGCAATAACCCAGTAATTTTCTAATTGGAGTAAAGAATATTGCTCACAATGTGTGAAGAGCGTTCAGCTATGCCAAAACAATCCGAGAAATTAAACGGTAGGCTACCCTCAATAGAGAAATTGTTTTACTAGTTTTGACTTAGATTTTCAATTGAAAAAGGAAATATCGGCCGAATAATAAAATATCGTATATCTGTAGGTGCGTGGATGTAATGCTCGACGAGAGGCTGATCCAAGTCTCCAGTATTTTTTGGCGATCATAGACGAACGCCCGACGGAATGCCTTAGCCTGACTATACTAGACATTGCAAGGAGACGTACTCGACCAGTCTACAAAGGTGTTCATGAAGGAGACTAAAAACGAATTGAATGGTGAAAACTCTGGGATCCGCACAAAAAAAGTGTCACGAAACAAATGCAGTAACATTTGAATATGATAGTACGTCCAAGCTCCATTGAAAACGAGATCGCCAAAACGCCATCCACCGTGTTTGAGATGAAGAGTACTACTCTCGCATTAGCTAGAAAGCTATAAAGTTCGTGAGATACAGTTGACCGTTCATGTGAACATTGAGTGAAAGTCGGTCATTCCACATATCTCGTTGTTCTTATAGCAGTTTGAGACGATCTTTGCGTCACACTCGCTCTAATAGGTTGACGACAAAGTTCTTTAGCACCAGCGACAAATTCAGATTTTATGTTTGTTTCACACAGATCGGTTATTGTAAATTTATGGGAATATTCGAGGAGATTTCCATAATAAACTCCACGGCAACACTAATTGGTGCATGAAATTTTGATTTCTCTTTTAATATCAAATAGTGACGATGGACATAAAGTGCGCTTCGAGTTGTGATACGCTGCTGTTGGAAGCGACCGTATTTCATTTCGACAAGAGCTGCGGCGAAGGAAAGCTGTGGTCCCGATGGTGAAGGAACTGTGAGCCATGTGATTGTTGCAAAGCTGTGAAAACGATTTGAAAATGATGAACTCTGTCTCGAAAGCGCATGATTTTTCAGTAAGACATTTCCAAACCTCACTTCGCAAAGAAGCCTAAGGAAAGGTTCGATGAGTTAGAGAGAGTCGAGATCTTGCCTCAGCTTAGCCTACAGTCCAGATGTTGCGCCGTCTGATCTCTGATCTTTTCCGCTTAGTGGAACATTCCTGCGTGGACGCGGATTCGAAGAATTTGATCAAGTTGAAGAGACATGTCAAGAGTTTTTGATCCACTGCCCAAGGAATGGCCGCATTTGAGCACACGGAAACTTGGAGATCGTTGGCAAGAGATCGTGAATAGTCATAGTCTTTAAAATAAGAATTAATTAATGATGTACCTAATTGAATCTTAGTATAACTTTGAATATTCAGCGGGTCTGGAGAGCTTTTTCCTCAACCTACTACGACGTTAAAGCAGTAGTGATCAGTAAGAAGAAAAAGTGCTCCAGGGGCGATCTACCGGCATTGTCTCTTTAGGTTACGATGGGCCGGATACTCCACTATCCAAATTCTGCGCCACCTTGTTTCTTTTTCGTCAATTGAATCGGTTTTTTCCTTTTTTTCATACAACTTAGATTATTTCGATGTCCATGCGCACATTTTGATAGATTGAAGCGTTTAGAAGAGAATCCAAAAGATTATCGTATTTCGGATAATTTCAAGGAAACTGAGCTATTTTCTCAAGTGTAATTTATCGCTTATGTCTTTGTCGGTGTTCACGGACAGAATTCCTATACGTTTGTAGATGCCTCTGTTCTGGCAACTAAATTTTGAAAAGCAAAAGACGGCTGGCACAGTTGGAGCACGATCATTCCGTATTTGATTTGACTGTTACTTGTGACATGCGAAATTTGAACTTCGGACGAAAATCGAAACCGCATTTCATCCTTTCCGAGAAAGCGTGTAAACTATTTGGACTACCTAAGCTCCTATTCAGCAAATACCATTCTTAGATAGACGTAATCAACGTACAGTCAAAGGCAATATGTGCTTGCTAAGCCTAACTGCTGGCGATCACTTGCTATCAAATCGATGCGTCTTATCGAAGAATGAATTAATGGCAGAAACTGGAGTGTCGGTGGAGTGGGTGCAATTGGTTAGCACGCGCTGCCCGAAAACGATGAAATGGTCGTTTGATTCCGCGTGACGATCAATGTTTGCATATCGCTCAGCATCATTGTATATGCATATGTAACATCATACCAGCGCTAAATAACCGTCATATAAAAAGACTTCTAATTATTCGCATCTGGTTTGGTTTGAGACTTTGCAATAGGGATGCGTGGAAGTGCGCTCTGCTGATGGTCTACTGACATCGTTGCCGTTTAAGTGACGAATGGCAGTGCCGGCGGGAAACTCAAATATTCAAATTTTTTGACTGATGTGATTTAGACGGTCTTGGATTACTCCAATTTTAGCAGCCTTTCGTCTCTCTTCTTTTTTTCCAAATTTGGGTCTCCTTTCTTATCCAGAAGTTCTCCACCTTATTGAAAGAAATTACAGTATCCACATAGTCCTTGCAGTTCTAGCTTATACTAAGTAATCTTTGCATAGAAGTTCAAACTGATGATTTGCACGACGTGTAGCATCCATTCAAATAATCGAAGCGGGAATGTCTCTTGCAACTTCTGCATATAATGTAATCCTTTGAGTCACATTCAGGAACGCTTTTCGACCACACTGCTTCGCCGATGCCTTGTATAGCACCTCCCATTCCCTTAAAGACCTCGTGCTGCTTTCATCGACAAAATGAGGATTCGACCGTATCCGAGCACTACCGCATCTAATCTAGCGCTAATCGACGTCCCTGTTGCAGTCATACAGCGAGATTTTCCGCCTACGCTTCTCATCAAACGTCAAGATCGGATTGTATTCTTTCTTCAAATAGCGTTCTCAGTGTCTCTCCCACGAAAGTCACAGAAAAATCCGTGGTGCCACCTTATGTGCAGCACACCAAGAAAGCTTTGTAGATACCAAGAAGATCAGTCGAAGTTTCCTTTTTTGAGTATCGAGTGACTGTCCAAAAGACATAGAAAGCATTCTACGGAGAAAATCTTGAGAATGTAAGTGTGCATTCTGCTGAATGCACGTCGTCTCCAAAGCGTCAAACACGATGGGTAACGTTTTGACGAATTCAGCTTCTCAGGAGCGTAATCGTACAATTCCGCACGCTCTCACTGTAGGTGCCTGAATATCAGTTCTCACACGATTTTTTTTTTGCTGTGCAGATCCCCGTACTTCCAGCATTCAATTGCATTTTATTCTTCTTAAACGTCGTAGAGTAGTAATTGTGCGCTTGAACGGGTCTCTTTGCATTCTCGAGGATAGCCTGGATGTGGCCTTCTATGGGGCATTCGTTGTTCACTGCCGGAGAATGTTGAGGGTGGGGTTCAGTACAAAGGCGCCACCACGAGCATTCCAACCACTCGGCCACGGCGTCCCCACGATTGCCTACTATGTTTTATCATTCAATATTTTTAGATGCCAGTATATTTCTATTGAAAAAATCTCCGAAAATCTGCCTGTAAGGAAAAGGTCACCATCTAACTTCTTAGACCGGCTAAGGTCACCGTTATGGTGTTCACAGACTATTGGCAATGAGCTTAGGACTAGCAATTCATCAAGTAAGGGCGCAACCACTTTACGTGTAATAACCAGAAAATTCTGCTTTCTATTCGTCTTTAGATTTTCAAAATTAGTCGAGAAAATCTCAAGGACTTTATTGCTTTTTGTTTTTGAGTGGGATGTGGCCAATTATGAACTGGATTTTGTAACCATCGTGCAAGCACTCAGGATGTTTGGATAGATTTCGAAGACTAAAAGGCATAGAAGGACATATTCTTTCCATCAAACATTTCCAACGGTGGTATGATGTTAAAAACATGATGAAGAGTGATGCACAAAACTTTTGGGTCAGTTTGGACTTGAACCTGCGCTTCACCCTATCCGAGGGCACGTGGTCTAAACCGTTCCAGCGGCTTAGAGCACGAGCTCCTGGATAGGGAAAAACACAGATAATCTGATTATAACAAGTCATATTTCAGTTGATTTTTTGATCTGAGCAAGTTCATTCATTGCTCGTAGTGTGTGCATAGTAAGTTCATGAATTGCTCGTAGTGTGTGTGTAGTAAGCAGTTAAAATCCTACTCCATCGAACGAGTGGAACGGTAGGGTAATCAAAGTAGGACAGCTGTTGAATTTGTTGTTCATTTCGATTAGAGAATTTTAACTGATTAATAATGATGTATGGGAGCGGGGGTGGTCGGTGGTTTGTGATGCTCGGCGCAAAGCAACGAATGACCCAAAGAAAGCTTTGGCTCGACTTTGTCCGAGATACCGAGAGTGTGAGGAGATCGGCGCGACCACTACTTTAGACGCTCATGAGCAGTTGCAACATCTTGTGATATGTTTGGAGACCTTCGTTGGAGACACTTATCAGGTGACGAATCACACGCTAGAAGTACTGAGATAAAATAAAAATAAAAATAAAAGAATAGAACGATGAGATAAAAATCAAAATAGTGTAAAGCAAAATTAAGAATAAAGCAAAAAAAAAATAACTGAAGAAAAATAAAAAGTAAATAGCCCGTCTAGGCTCTGAGGAAGGCGAAGTAACCAAAACGTCAGCCGTGTTATCAAAGGGAAAAGAGAACAAATCTCGCGTCGTTAGCTATAGTAGTCAAGAATTTTAGTATTTCTTCGCACTGCTATGATGTTTCATATATATATATATATATATATACATATATATATATATATATAATATATATATATATATATATATATATATATAAGCGAACTGAGTGGTGAGAGTAAATACGACCTTGGGTGGGTGTCAAACCCGCATTTCATCCATTCCGGAGACACACGCTACCACTACACCACCGAGGCACCTTTGCACCACCACTCTTCTTCAACATCTCTATGATAATCGAAAAAACTTATCTTGATTAGCTGACGCGATGTTGGTCTCTAAGATAACTGTCAGCCACAAGCCCTCTAACAAGTTTAGTCGGGTATGCAACGCTCTATAAATTTTTTCCCTTCTTTTTTCTCCTCTTTAATTTCAAATATCTTCAATATACCCAATAATGTGGAGTGCTGTGCAAAAGCATTTGCTCCAACCGGGATTCGAACCCAGATCTCACTCTTTCCGAGAGCGTATGCTAACCGTTGCACCACCAACGCTCGTTCCGCACAGCACTCCACATTATTGGGTATGCTACAAGATCATACAACCTAAACAAGCGGTTAAATAAATGAATTTTGAATGGTCATTAATACCCAATATCTGTCACCACAAGTGGGTTCAATGCCGATAGCGGCTGCCTCGCCAGACCGCAGAAGGTTGGCTGTTGACAGATAACGCGTTGCAGCGTAAGTTAGCATACGCTCCCGGAAAGAGTGAGATCTAGGGTTGAATCCCAGTTGATCCAAATGTTTTTGCACAGCACTCCACATTATTGAGTATATCGAAGGTATTTGAAGATTAAAGAGGAGAAAGTAAGAAGAAGAGAAAAAAATATAGAGCATTCCCAACCAGATCAAACTTGTTGAAAGGCTTGTGGCTGACAGTTGTCATAGAAATGTTGAAGGATGAGTGGTGGTGCAAATGTTCCTCGATGGTGTAGTGGTAGCAGGCGTCTCCGATATGGATGAATCGCGGGTTCCACTCCCGTGTGAGGTCGCGCTTTTGCCCACCACTCACTTCTCGCTCTAGCATGAAAAAAGTGTGCAAGACACTGGTGATTGTTCACCGTGAGGTTAAGTGCGTTCATGTATGCATCGGCTTGTCCTACAATGTCAATTCGATAGTCAGTAATAACCAGTTGAAAGAAACTGCGCTCCAGCGATAATCTATGAAGATCGCCCCTTCAAGCGAAGTGCGCGGGACTTTCCCACTGTTCAAACTTGCGCACCATCACATTCATCTCATATCAGCCAAGTATTCTTTCTATATCTTTCGTTTCGAGTGTTTTTTTAAGACCACAGCTCAAATTTTCAATATGCCTGGTGTTCAATTTTTGAGCCACGCATGGCAGTGGTCTGTTAAAGAGGGCTGACTCTAGAGAGAAACATGTATCGGGCTCTTAAAAAGACCACTGACATGCGTGGCTCAAAAAATGATTATCAGACATATTCCTTCTATGTTTTGTATCTATATTTTTTTCTCTTCTTCATCGAAAAGTTGATTATTTTGGCGTTCATTCGCATATTACGAGAGATCAAACCATTTTCGAGGAGTTTTCTGAAGATTATCGCGATTTGGATAGTTCTCAGGAATGCGAACTGTTTTTGCCAGTATCTTTGTTTTCATTATCTCTTTGTCGATGCCTTTGGATGCAGTTCTTATGTTGCTAATCGGGTCGGAATTGCTATTGCCTTTGGCAGCCAGTTTCTGTAAGGTGAAACTGGCAACAAGCGAGATAGGATAATTCGGGTTCGAAATGATTGTGTTTCTGTGTTCGACCTCGACGATATCCTCTCCTACTTCTTTCAGATCTCGCGAATTATTTCGATCTTCCTGCGAATCACTCCGAGAATCCTGACGATTTTTCACGAGCCGAAGAGTGAGTTCTCTAAATCTCAAAGACTTTGACTGACGCAAGGTTGGTAATAGTTGTTGTAGTAGCAGTCGTAGTAGTGGTGTTATGATGGCCAACGTTTGGAGGACCCCGCCTTCTTCATATTCTGGGCGTCGATTGTATTTGAGAGATCCACGTTTTAGTAACCTCGGCTTTAAAGTCAATAATATGAGTATCGATTACAAGTTGTTTGAGCAGACTTGAGCTGTTGTTGACGTTCATATTGATGTCAATGTTGAGTTGGTAAACATCGCTGTACAAATCGTGGGTAATTTCGACGATACTTCCTTTTTCACACCCTGGACGTACATTGTATTCGTCTAAGTCGGTGAGGAAATCGATGCCTAGGCATTACCTCCCTCTGAATCAAGATAGAAGATTAGCCGCACGTAAGGTGCCAAGTCTTGTGTCGCAGTGACACTTTCTTCCTTACGGTTCATTTTTGGGGTTTTTTTGTGTTTATCCAAGACGCTTTGAGAGGAGTGCGCGTTAATGTTTTTCACCTCTGTGATAGGATGGACGATTGAAAAATCGAACTCATTCGCTGGAGAAGAACTTGTCATAGCAGTGTTAGCAACCGTTTAAAAGCTGAGCTTCAGGCTACACTCCCACATCGCCGATTTTCGAAAAGCGATTTTTTCGCTATGTTGCTAGATCAAGAGATTTCTTGCATTGCAGACGGCATGGAGTGCTTTGATCGAAATTTGATTTCCCTTTCTACATCTTTTTTGAGCAAAGATCAAGTAGTCTATTCGTTTCACCAAGAGATACATCTCTGCATACCCTACATGTTATTATATGTACTGTATCAGAACTCTTACATTTCACCCTTTTCTCTTAGGGCAGATTCTACGGTCTTCTGAGTGGCGCAGTCGATCGTAAAGGCAACTGCGCACCAGCTGACAGCGGAGAGTGTGGGTGGAAGTTCTAGTACTGTCACCGAACTTCCAGGACCACTTCCTTTTAGGTGCATCTGAATAGCGTAGCTAACTTTATTTAATTTGAAAGACAGCCTGAAAACGACCTTATTAACGTGTGAAGTTTTGTTTTGTTTTTGTTTTGGGACGTGACCCTACTAATTCAACTGACTCCAGTGAGCCGATGTAATGTGGCCATGGCATAGCCGTAGTCGTATTCGCTCAATATGGCTATTTTTGCTACCAAGTTCAGCGATTCTTTTCTCTTTTCGTCTCTTATGCACGATTTCTAGCAGTTTGGCACCTGTTTTTGCTAAGCTGAAAGTTTTGAATACGATTTCAAAGCATTAATTGCTCATTGATAAGATCTTTTTCAGTCTGTCCTTACATCGAAAACAAATTTGTAGCGCTCATGAGAGGCGTCTCAAAAAAGAAGGTCTCAAAAGTTCTGTGACAGTTCGAAATTTCTAATATTTTTACTGCATTTTTCGCAGTGTTTATAAAGCGAATTCGCATAATCGACCAAGCCTGTCATGGGTTAGTGGCTGAGAATTTTCATAGAGATATACACCCACTGATGTACAGTGATGTGAAAATCCTTTCGCGTCAGACGGGACTAGAACCAGCACCTCACTCTTCCCGGGAATGCGTGCTCTATCCGTTTCACTACTGACGCCCAGTTTGCACGTCGCTCTTTCTACGTTACAGCGCATCAGCATGTGAGCGATGTGCAAAATGGGCGTCAGTAGTGTAACGGATAGAGCATGCACTACCAAAAAGAGTGAGGTGCGGGTTCTAGTCTCTCCTGACGCGAAAGTTTTGCACATCAATCTACATCATTGGATGTATATTTGTAACATCATACCACCGCTAGAGGCGGTTAAATAAAAAGAATCGAATTATAGAGATGTTGAAGAATGAGTGGTGGTGCAAATGTGCCTCGCTGGTGTAGTGGTAGCACGCGTCCCGGTGTACATGAAACGCGGGTTCAACTCCCATCTGAGGGCGGTTTTTTCCCACCCACTCAATTCTCTTAGGGATATCTGTGACAGTTATTGTACTACCACCTGAAACTCTGCGTCGTTATCTAGTCCACAGCTTCTTCTATACTTGTTTGTGTAACTGAGAGAATTGTGTAACTTGCTCTTCAAAAAAAAAGAGGATTTGTGTTTGCGCACCGTATAGTTAGTCATGTAAGGTATGAGGGGATAGACACATTTGAACATTTGGATGGTCCGTCTTCACAAATAGTGCGGACCCCAGCACGATTTCCATTGTAATTTCCACTTTCTAATCTCTTTCTCTCGCGATTGTCGTCCGTGGTGGCGGTTTGATTCGTGCATGACGGCTGGCGGGAGTTTTCAGAGCGTGACCTGTGAATATTGGCAGGTGCAAATAGTAAAGCTGATTAATTTTTCTAATAAACACGTCTGCCCAACATGTAGATAGGTACGTGACTAATCTGAAGGACGGGTGTATTCTGGTGAAAATCCACTGTACACTTCGTTTCGTCCATCTCTCGTCTGATCTTCTTACCTTATGACCGGCGCGTCTCTATTTCGCCGTTTCCATGAGCAAATCGGTGAAAGTGCTGGGTCACTATGTGTCGCATGAAAGAGCATTTACATATTGGTTTAAAATCTAGAAAGTACACTTATAGGTATACACAAGGCATAGAAGCACAACGATAATAAATTTGGACTAACTGCCACGGTCTTCGCCCAAGAGTTGAAAGCATCAACGCTCAAAACTCTTCAGGCGTTTTGTATGAACGTTGTAAATCCAGGATGAACATCTTGGACGACTGCGGCACAAGCACGCGTAACATGGCGGCTCCGTTTGATTCTATGAGGTCACCTAAGCACTTTAAGGGGCACCCATAATTCACAAAATCTTCCAAGTATCCTGTGAGGTCACCTAAGCGCTATTAAGGGGCACCCATAATTCACAAAATTTTCCAAGTCATGAAATACAGTGTAGCTCCAGGCAGGCATAGAAGGACATATTCTTTCCATCAACCATTTCCAACGGTGGTATGATGTTAATATGAAGAGTGATGCACAAAACTTTTGGGTCAGTTTGGACTCCTACCTGCGCTTCACCCTATTCGAGGGCACGTGGTCTAACTCGTTCCAGCGGCTTAGAGCACGAGCTCCTGGATAGGAAAAACACATAATCTGATTGTAACAGGTCATATTTCAGTTAATTTTTGATCTGAGCAAGTTCGTTCATTGCTCGTAGTGTGTGCATAGTAAGTTCATAAATTGCTCGTAGTGTGTATGTGTAGTAAGCAGTTAAAATCCTGCTCCATCGAGCGAGTGGACGGTAGGGTAATCAAAGTAGGACAGCTGTTGAATTTGTTGTTCATTTCGATCAGAGAATTTTAACTGATTAATAATGATGTATGGGTGTGGGGTGGTCGGTGGTTAGTGATGCTCGGCGCAAAGCAACGAATGACCCAAAGAAAGCTTTGGCTCGAGTTTGTCCGAGATACCAAGAGTGTGAGGAGATCGGCGCGACCACTGCTTTAGGACACACATTCAATATAATTCCAAAAAAAAGAATGATTTAAGCTCAAAAAAGGGGTTGGTAAGCCCAGGGTCATACACCGGTGTTTCGGAGGTTCGTCCTCCTCATCAGTGACCCCCGCCCCACATTCAGCCCTGCATTGAAGCAAGGAGGGTGGCGTATGTGGTGATGGCACAGTGTACTATGACACTGTACCATCACCACCTCTCAGTCGATAGATTTTTGCTGTTAGATCAAAACTATATCAAAAGATCGACTGTTTTTGAAACCCCCAAAAAACATTCAATATAATTCCAAAAAAAAGCTTAAAAGCTTTTGAGCTTAAATCATTCTTTTTTTTGGAATTATATTGAATGTTTTTGGGGGTTTCAAAAACAGTCGATCTTTTGATATAGTTTTGATCTAACAGCAAAAATCTATCCACTGAGAGGTGGCGATGGTACAGTGTCACAGTACACTGTGCCATCACCACATACGCCACCCTCCTTGCTTCAATGCAGGGCTGAATGTGGGGCGGGGGTCACTGATGAGGAGGACGAACCTCCGAAACACCGGTGTATGACCCTGGGCTTACCAACCCCCTTTTTTGAGCTTAAATCATTCTTTTTTTGGAATTAAATAAATAAATAAATATATATATATATGTATAATCTAAGCGAACTGAGTGGTGAGAAAAAATACGACCTCAGATGGGAGTCCAACCCACGTTTCAACCATACCGGGGACACGCGCTACCACTACACCACCGAGGCACATTGCTTCCACTCATTCTTTCAGTCTTCAAGAAATCTATGTTAGCTGTCAGCCACCAACTTTTAAGAGGTTTGGTCGGGTATGCGATTTTGCTTTATAAACCCATTTGAGCTAACAGCCATTTTGATAGGTAATACTAAAAATCTCTAGTGTTTTTTCTGCAATTTTCGCAGTGTTCTAGTGTTTTACACATACCTAAGAGAACTGAGTGGCGAGTAAAAACATGGCCTCAGAAGGGAGTCAAACCCGCTTTTCATCCATATCGGGGACGCGTGCTACCACTGAACCACCAAGATGGATTTCATATTCTATCCTATTCTATTCTGAAATATAGTCTGTTTGGATGTTTTTCAAGTGACCGCCAACAGCGGTGGTGAGATCTTGAAGTATTTTGAATTTCTTACCATATTGAAGATTTATATTGAACATATCGGAATTCATTTATTTAACCGCTTGTTTCAGTGGTATGATCTTGTGGTATACCCAGTATATTGGAGTGCTGTGAAAAAACATTTGCGTCAGCTAGGACTCGAACCCAAATCACACTCTTTCCTGGAGCATATGACCGTTGCACCACCAACGCTCGTTTCTGCACAGCACTCCACATTGTTGGGTATGCTACAAAATCATAACACCTAAACAAGCCGTTAAATGATTGAAATCCGATTGGTTATTGACACCCAATATCTGTCAGCACAAGTGGGTTCAATGCCGACAGCGGCTGCCCCGCCAGACCGTCTACGGTTGGCTGTTGACAGATAACTCGTTGCAGCGTAAAGAAAAAAAGTGCTGTGCATAACGAGCTTCGGTGGTGCAACGGTTAGCATAGCTCCCGGAAAGAGTGAGATCTGGGTTCTAATCCCGACTGGCGCAAATGTTTCTGCACAGCACTCCACCTTATTGGGTATGTTGAAGATATTCGAAGATTAAAGAAGAGAAAAAAGTCTATAGAGCGTTGTATACTTAACCAAACTTGTTAAAGGACTTGCAGCTGACAGCTATCATAAAGATTTTGAAGAATGAGTGGTGGCGCAAATGTGCCTCGGTGATGTAGTGGTAGCACCCCTCCCTGACACGGATGAAACGCGGGTTCGACTCCCGACTGAGGTCGCGCTTTTGCTCGTCACCCAATTCTCGCGCTAGCATTAAAGTTTCTAAGTTACTGGAAATTATTCACCGTGAGATGAAGTGCGCTCATGTATGCATCGGCTTGTCCTACATTGTCAATTCGATAGTCAGTAATAACCAGTTGAAAGAAACTGCGCTTCAGCGATAATCCATGAAGGTGGTCCCTTTAAGCGAAGTGCGCGGGACTTTCCCATTGTTCAAATTTTGCGCACCATCACGTTCATCTCATATCAGCCAAATGCTCTTTCTACATCTTTTGCTACGAGTGTTTTCTTAAGGCCACAGCTCAAATTTTCAATATGCCTGGTAATCAATTTCTGAGCCACGCATGGCAGTGGTCTATTAAAGAGGGCTGACTTATAGAGAGGCACATGTATCGGGCTCTATAACAGCATTCTTTGATAGACCACTGACATGCGTGGCTCAAAAAATGATTATCAGGCATACTCCTTCTATGTTTTGTATCTATATTTTTTTCTCTTCTTCATCGAAAAATTGATTATTTTGGCGTTCATTCGCATATTGCGAGAGATCAAACCATCTTCGAGGAGTTTTCTGAAGATTATCGCGATTTGGATAGTTCTCAGAAATGCGAACTGTTTTTGTTAGTATCTTTGTTGTGGTTATCTCTTTGTCGATGCCCTCGAACGCAGTTAATTATGTTGCTAATTGGGTCGGCGCTCCTATTACCTTTGCCAGCCAGTTTCCGTAAGGCAAAACTAGCAACAAGCGAGATAGGACAATCTGGGTTCGCAATGATTGTGCTTGTGTGTTCGATCTCGACCCTATCCTTTCTAATTTCTTTCAGATCTTACGATCAATCCGATTTTCCTCCGATTCACTACGAAAAGCCTGACGATTTTTCACAAGCCGTAAGAGTGAGTTCTGTAAATCTCAAAAACTTTGACTGACGCAAGGTTAGTAATAGTTGTTGTAGTAGCAGTCGTAGTAGTGGTGCTATGATGGCTAACGTTTGGAGGACCCCTCCTTCTTTAGATTCTAGGCGTCTATTGTATTTGAATGATCGACGTTTCACTAACCTCGGATTCAAAGTCAATAATATATGTACAAATTACCGATTGTTTGAGCAATATTGAGCTGTTGTTGACGTTAATATTAACGTCAATGTTGAGTTGGTATACATCGCAGTACAAATCGTGGGTAGTTTCGACGACACCTCCTTCCACACGTCCTGGACGTACATTGTATTCGTTTGAGTCGGTGACGAAATCGATGCCTATGCATCACCTCCCGCTGAATCAGGTTAGAAGATTAGGCGCACGTAAGGTGCCAAGTCTCGTGTTGCAGTGACACCTTCGTCCTTGCTGTTCATTTTTTGAGGTTTTTTTTTATCAAAGACGCTTCGAGAGTCTTCGCGTTGATGTTTTTTACTCTTGTGATAGGATGGACGATTGAAAAATCGAACTCATTCTTCGCTGGAGAAAAACTTATCATAGCAGTGTTAGCAACCGTTTTAAAGCTAAACTCCAGCTCCAGGCTACAGCTCCAGATTGTCGGTTTTCGAAAAAACGTTTTCTTCGCTGTGTTGCTATATTAAGAGATTTTTTGCATTGCAGACGATATGGAGTGCTTTGATTGATTATTGATTTTCCATCTACTTGTTTTTACGCGAAAATGAAGTAGTCCATTCGTTTCACCAATATATACATCTCTACATACCCTTCATGTTCTCATACAATTCCCCTCCCTTTCGTTAGGTCAGATTATACGGTCTTCTGAGTGGCGCAGTCAATCGTAAAGGCGATTGCGCGCTATTTGACGGCGCAGGGTGTTGGTAGAAGTCCAAGTACCGTCACCGAACTTTCAGGACCACTTCTTTTTGGGTGGCATCTGAATAGCCCAGCTAGCGTTATTTGATCTGAAAAGCGGCCTGAAAGCGACCTTATCAACGTGCGAGGTTTTTGTTTTGTTTTTGTTTTGGGACGTGACCCTACTAATTCATCTGACTCCATTGGGACGGTGTACTGTCTCCATGGCCATAGGTGTAGTCGCTCAATATGGCTATTTTTCGTGCCAAGTTCGGCGACTCTTTTCTCTTTTCGTTTCTTACGCACATGTTTCTAGCAGTTTGGTACATGTTTTTGATAAGCTGAAAGGGTTGAATACGACTTCAAAGCATTAAATGCTCTTTGATAAGATCCTTTCCAGTCTGTCCTTACATCGAAAAGAAGTTGGTAGCACTCATGAGAGGCTTCTCAAATATTGTCTCAAAAGTTCTGTGACAGTTCGAAATTTCTAGTATTTTTACCGATTTTTCGCAGTGTTATAATGTTCCATATATCCTTAAGAGAATTGAATGGTGAGCAAAAATACTACCTCAGTAGGGAATCAAACCCGCGTTTCATCCGTACCGCGACGCGTGCTACCACCATACCACCAAGGTGCATTCGCGCCACCACTCATTCTTCAACATCTCTATGTTAGCTGTCAACCACCAGCCCTTAATACGTTTGGTCGTGTATGCGATTTCGCTTTATAATCCCAGTTGAGGTGACAGCCATCGTAATAATTGATATGCCTGATGATCATTATTTGAGCCACGCATGTCAGTGGTCTGTCAATGAGGGCTGACTTATAGAGCCCGATACGCGTGTTTCAATCTTGCGATCTCGTTAGTCGGGCAGTTAACCTTTCTCGTCTTTTGCTAATCTCTGTGGGTGCTCCAGTCCCCACAATAAGAGTTAGCGACGACGCACGGCATTCGAGTGTACAACACTCTGTGTTTCGTGAGTTTTTCACTGGACATAGAGTGTAAATTGTACGTCGTCGCTAACTCTTATTGTGGGGACTGGAGCACCCACAAAGATTAGCAAAAGACGAGAAAGGGTAACTGCCCGACTGACGAGATCGCAAGATCGAAACACGTGCATCATGCTCTATAAGTCAGCGCTCATTGACAGACCACTGACATGCGTGGCTCAAATAATGATTGTCAGGCATATTGAAATTTGAGCTGTGGTCTTAAGAAAATACTCGAAACGGAAGATATGTAATAATTAATATTCGAATTTCTAGTATATTTACTGCATTTTTCGTAGTGCTTGAGAAGCGAAATCGCATACCCGACCAAGCCTGTCAGAGGTTGGTGGCTGACGGCTATCATAGAGATGTTTAGGAATGAGTGGTGTGCAAATGTTCCTCGGTGGCGTAGTTGTAACACGCGTCTCCGCTGTGGATGAAAGACGGGTTCTACTCCTATCAAAGGTCGTATCTTTGCTCACTACTCATTTCTCTTAGGGATAATGTGACAGTTATTGTACTACCACCTGAAACTCTGCGTCGTTCACTAGTCCACAGCTCCTGAGATCGTTTGTGTAACTGAGAAAGTTGTATAACTTGCTCTAAAAAAAGGATTTGTATGAGTTTGCGCACAGTATACTTAATCCCATATAAGGTATGAGGGGATAAACACATTTGGACACTTGAATGGTCCGTCTTCACGAATAGTGCGAGTCCCACCACGATTTCCATTGTAATTTCCACTTTCCATTCTCCTTTTCTCGCGATTGTCGTTCATGGTGGGGGTTTGAATCGGCAGGTGCGAATAGTACAGGTGATTGATTTCTAATAAACACGTCTGCCCAACGTGTAGATAGGTAAGTGGCCGATCTGAGGGACGGGTGTATTCTCGTGAAATCCATTGTACAGTTCGTTTCGTCCATCTCTCGTCAGATCTTCTTACCTTATGGCCGACCCATCTGTTTTGCTGTTCCCACGAACACATAAGTGAAACTGCTAGATCACTTTGTGTCCGCATAAAGGAGCATTTAGATGGTGGTTTGAAATTTGAGAAAGTACACTTATAGGTATACACAGGGCATAAAAGCACAACGACAATGATTCTGGAGTAATTGCCAAGAGTTGAAAGCATCAACACTCAGAACTCTTCGGGTGTTTTGGATAAACGTTCTAAATCCAGGATGGACAGGATGAACGGCTGCAGAACATGGCGCCTCCGTTTGATCCTTTGGGGTCACCTAAGCGGTATTAACCGACAGCGATGATTCCCAAATTTTCCAAGTATTGAAACACAATGTAGCTTCAGACTGAAGAAGGTGAAGTCAGGGTCAGTCATCGAACTGGTACTATTGCGACTATTACCATATTCGTTCCTGCCAAAAGAGATGCTTTCAATGTATATGTATATGTATATATATACATATATACATGTATATATATACGCATATGTATACGTATGTATATATACACATATATATACTATATGTTCACATGTGTGTATATGTACATTCACACATGTTAGTGTGTACACGCGTATTTATACGTATATGCACATATATGTGTGCGTGTATATTTATCCATGTGTACATGCATAAACTTGTATGTATTATGTACGTATGTACAAACACTTAAGGCTGAAGTGTATAAAGTCAGTGTTTAATTTTTTCAAAACCTTTTGAGCGTTTGACTTCCGAGGATCCAACTGGGGATGTTTAACTAGAAAGGGATCTCACCCCCAGCGTGAAATCTGCTCAACCTCCTCTCTGCCACTCCGCACCCATGCATCGAGAGGAAGATTGCTGGTTCAATACCCTATCACAACACTTCAGTGTATTCTTTTTAGTATTAGCTTTTTGTTTTCATTACAATATCAAATCGCCGACACACCATATCTCATATTATGACGCTGTGACACAAGCGATCAATGTATGTGATTAATCATCACCATTTTTTCAGCAATCTGTAACTTATAATAGCATAATATATCTACGTACAACCTAAAAATGTTGATAAATAAATTATATTTTGATCGCTTGTGTTACAGTGTTACAATATCAGATAATTGGAGTGATCTGGAATGTCAGTGATTTAAGCATATGTAGTGAAAACAAAAAGATAGCACGAAAGCTACAGTGAACTGTTGTGGTAGGGAATCGAACCAGCAACATTCTTCCCGATGGACGGGTGCCGAGTGGAAAGGGGAGGTGGAGCCGTTCCCACGCTGGGAGTGAGCGCACCTGCCTATTGGACACTCCCAGGTTGTGTCGTCGCAACTTAAACGGTTAAGCTTAAATGAGAAGCTTCGATTGACTCCTTTTTAGCTTGATGTTGGCTTGAGCATCGATTATGACCTAGCGCTGTATTGATCCATGGTAGATAGATTTGTTGTGATGTGAGCATAAACACCAGTGACTCCTCTACTGTCCCATGTTCCATGAACAGCTCAGCGGTTATCGACGGCTAAAATTGGCAACGTTTTTTCGCCTCATCTATTGCATTCATGAAGTGACCTATTCTTCCTGTCTACATTATCAAATCTATTACAGACACTCGTATCTAGGTACACGTGTTCCACAGGTATAGATCGTTACCCTATTCCGCTTTGATTTAAGCAACCTTGAATAGCTTCCTTTTCAGCTTCCTCTCCTTTTTTATCCTTTCAGAAAAATTTGGATCTTAATCCTCAGATCTTCTACACCTATGTGGATATAATTACAGTTTCCACATAGACTTTGCTAATCCAATCTGCAATAAATAGTCTTTATATACACATAAATGTGTATATGCACAAATATACGTGTGCGTATGTATATATACATATATGCATACATATCTATATATATACATATGTATATATATACATATATGCATACATACATATGACCAAACTGGTGTATACCCACTGTTTAACGTTCATTGAAATGTTCCAAGCGACAAACGTTATCCAAGCACTCCTGTATCTAATCTAACGCCACCACACTTCCATCGTGGCGCCATTCAGTGAGATTTCTCTTCCTCGGCCTTCGCTAAACGTCAAAAACGAGTTCCCATTTGTTTCCAAATAACTTTCTTAATGACTCTCCCATGAAGCGTATTAGAGGAGTGCCCGGCCTCTCTCACAAGGTTGATGGTTCGATCTCGCGCTCACTATCACCAAGCCATTCATCACTCCGGAGCGGTAAACTGGGTTCTTATATGTTAGACAGCGGCAAATAAAAATTCGACCTCATTGGCTGAGCAAAAACTTGTCTTAAAAGTATTAGTAACCATTGAAAGACTAAATCTCTAGCTAGCGCGATACATGGCTTTCTTAATAGGACTCTTTTATAGCGCTTCGACGAAAAGAAAACATTGTGTTTCACGTACGTGTTTTTATTTTGAGGCAGAGCTCTTTTTTATCTATTAATAATCAATCGATAGCATAAGTTCCAGTGATGTCAGTCATTCGGCAAAATGCACGTCGTCCACAAAGGGTAAAAGACGATGAGTGACGTTCTGACGAATTCGCTCTCCCAAGAGCCTAATCGTACTACTACGCACTTTTTCAATTTAGAGACTTTATTATCCGTCTTCACAGTTTTTTTTCTCACTACTGGTCCTGGCACTCCTAGCACTCAATTCGTTTTTTCGTCCTCATCCTGAGCACCGTGAAGTACTGACTGAATGAGTTACGTTGCAGTCTCGAGAATGACTGGCAGTGGTGTTCCGTACTGGGCTCGTATTTGACTGGATGGAGAGCCTTGGAGGACAAGATCACCTCCAGGCGCGCGGCGACGAGCACCATAACCATTCGGCCATGGCGTTGCTACTACTTCATCACCTGTGCCACCTATCGTCCTGTTGGTCCTTGAGTGATTCGAGCAGGCACCACCAATACTTCCGTTTTTCCTTATCGCGTACAAGATTAGTCCAATGGGTCCACCTTCGCTCTAGGGATTCTTTGTGCATCATATTTTTCTTCTAGACTTTTCGTGAAGCAATCGGACCATCGGGTCGGTGGTCTTTCTGTAGAGCGCTTGATGTCCCGAATCCAGTCGGTAATGTCTCTCGACCATCGGTTGTCGTTGAAGCGCATCACGTGTCCGGCCCAGCTTATTTTCGATATCCTGGTGTGTAGAACGGCGTCATTGTCCTCCGACCGTTGCTAAGTTGGTCGACTTCGGATCCTTTCTCTCATTAGCGAAATACGGGATACTCTAGCATCGGCCTTGACTATGCATTCAATAACGCCAACTGAGCTTTCATCCTGCATACGTAGCTACCAAGTTTCTACTGCATACGTTAGGACAGGGATAACTGTCGAGTCAAAAGGTGGGCACGGAGTCAGATGTTCTTTGTCCTCTTCACTACATCTTTGATGCTCTTAAGCGTTCCCCAAGCCGCTCGTTTCCTCCTGCTCAGCTCTGGAGCTAGGTCCTTCACCATGTTGATTTCACGACCCAGACAGACGTAACTGGGGCATTCGCGGATGTTCGTTGTCTCTTTGTCGATGTCCTCGGACGCAGTTCTTATGTTGCTAGTCGGGTCGGGGCTCCTATTGCCTTTGCCAGCCAGTTTCCATAAGGCAAAACTGGCAACAAGCGGAATAGGATAATCCGAGTTCAAAATGATTGTGTTTGTGTGTTCGGTCTTGACGCTATCCTATCTTATTTCTTTCAGGTCTTGCGAATCATTTCGATTTTCCTGCGAATCACTCCGAAAATCCTGAAGATTTTTCAAAAGCCGTTAGGGTGAGTTTTGTAAATCTTAAAGACTGTGACTGACGCAAGGTTGGTAATAGTTGTTGTAGTAGCAGTCGTAGTAATGGTGCTATGATGGCCAGCGTTTGGAGGACTCCGCCTTCTTCAGATTCTAAGGGTCGATTGTATTTGAAAGATCGGCGTTTCGCTAACCTCGGCTTCAAGTCAATAATATGAGTATCAATTACTAAACTGTTTGAGCAGGCTCGAGATGTTGTTGACGTTAATATTAACGTCAATGTTGAGTTGGTATACATCGCAGTACAAATCGTGGGTAGTTTCGACGACACCTCCTTCCACACGTCCTGGACGTACATTGTATTCGTCTGAGTCGGTGGCAAAAACGATGCATCACCTCCCGCTGAATCAAAGTAGAAGATTAGGCGCACGTAATGTGCCAAGTCTTGTGTTGCAGAGACACATTCGTCCTTTCGGTTCATTTTCGGGTTTTTTCTTTGCATTTATCCAAGACGCTTCGAGAGTTTTTCGCGTTGATGTTTTTCACCTCTGTGATAAGATGGACTATTGAAAAATGGAACTCATCACTGGAGAAAAACTTATCAGAGCAGTGTTAGCAACCATTCAAAAGCTGAGCTCCAGCTCCAAGCTACAGCTCCGGATTGTCGGTTTTCAAAGAAACGTTTTCTTCGCTGTGTTGCTACATCAAGAGATTTTTTGCGTTGCAGACGACATGGAGTGTTTTCATTGATTTTTGACCTCCTGTCTACATGTTTTTTTTAAGCAAAAATGAAATAATCCATTCGTTTTACCAATATATACATATCTACATACCCTTCATGTTATTATATGTACTGTATCAGAACTCAAACAATTCCCCTCCCTTTCGTTAGGGCAGATTATACGGTCTTCTGAGTGGCGCAGTCGATCGTAAAGGCGATTGCGCGCTAGTTGACGGCGTAGGGTGTGGGTGGAAGTTCGAGTACTGTCACCGAACTTTCAAGACCACTTCTTTTTGGGTGGCATCTAAATAGCCCAGCTGGCCTTACTTGATCTGAAAAGCAGCCTGAAAGCGACCTTATCAAGTGCGAGGTTTTTGTTTTGTTTTGTTTTGGGACGTGACCCTACTAATTCATCTGACTCCATTGGGACCATGTACTGTGGCCATGGCCAGAGGTGTAATCGCTCAATATGGCTATTATTCGTGCAAAGTTCAGCGATTCTTTTCTCTTTTCGTCTCTTGTGCAATATTTCTAGCAGTTCTTGATAAGCTGAAAGGGTTGAATACGACTTCAAAGCATTAATGATTGATGAGATCCTTTCCAGTCTGTCATTACAGTCATTACATCGTAAAGAAGTTGGTAGCGCTCATGAGAGGAGTCTCAAAAAATATTCAAAATATTTAGTACTTTTGCTGATCTTTCGCAGTGTTCTATTGTTTCATATATCGTTAAGAAAAATGAATGGTGAGCAAAAATGCGACCTCAGATGGGAGTTGAACCCGTGTTTCATCCATACTGGGAACGCGTGCTACCACTATACCACCGAGCTATACTTGCGCCATCACTCATTCTTCAACATCTCTATGATAGCTGTCAGCCACCAACCTTTAACAGGTTTGGTCGGGTATGCGATTTCGCTTTATAATCCCAGTTGAGCTGACAGCCATAGTAATATTTAATACTCGAAATTTCTAGTATTTTTACTGCATTTTTCACCAGTTTTATAAAGCGGTATCGCATACCCGACCAAGCCTGTCATGGGTTAATGGCTGAGAACTATTAAAAAGATGTTGAAGAATGAGTGGTGGTGCATATGTGCCTTGGTGGTGTAGTGGTAGCACGCGTTCCGGTATAGATGAAACGCGGGTTTGACTCCCGTCCGAGGTCGTATTTTTGCTCACCACTCAATTGTCTTAGGGATATCTGTGACAGTTATTGTACTGATACCTAAACCTCTGCGTCGTTAACTGATCCACAGCTCCTTCTGTGATCGTTTGTGTAACTGAGAAAGTTGTATAACTTACTCTTTGAGAAAAAAATAGAGAGGATTTGTATGAGTTTGCGCACAATATAGTTAATGTCATGTAAGGTATGAGGGAATAAACACATTTGGATGCTTGAATGGTCCATCTTCACAATTAGTGCGAATCGCAGCACAATTTCTACTGTAATTTCCACTTTCCATTCTCTTTTTCTCGCGACTGTCGTCCGTGGTGGTGGTTTGATTCGAGCTTCACGACTGGCGGGAGTTTCAGAGCGTGACCTGTGAAATATTGGCAGGTGCAAACAGTAAAGCTGATTAATTTTTCTAATAAACACGTCTGCCAACGTGTAGATAGGTCGGTGGCCGATCTGATGGACGGGTTATTCTCGTGAAATCCACTGTACACTTCGTTTTGTCTATCTCTTGTCTGATCTTCTTACCTTATGGCCGCCCGTCTGTGTTTCGCTGTTCCCATGAACACATTAGTGAAACTGCTCTGTCACTTTGTGTCGGCATAAAAGAGCATTTAGATGATGGTTTGAAATTCGAGAAAGTACACTTATACGTATACACAGGGCATAAAAGCTCAACGATAATGATTTTGAATTAACTGCCACGGTCTTCGCCCAAGAGTTGAAAGAATCGACGCTTAAAACTCTTCGAGGGTTTTGGATAAACGTTGTAAATCCAGGATGAACAGGATGGACGACTCGTCACAAGCACGCGTAACATGGCGCCACCGTTTGATCCTTTGCCATCACCTAAGCGGTATCAAGGAGCACCGATGATTCACAAAATCTTCCAAGTAATGAAATACAATGTAGCTCCAGACTCTGAAGAGGTCAAGTCAGGGTCAGTTATCGAACTGGTACTATTGCGACTATGACAATATTCGTTCCTGCCAAAAGAGATGCTTTAAATGTATATATATATATATATATATGCATATGTGCTTGTACATATATATATATATATATATGTGTATATATATATATATATATGTACACTTGTGTGTACATATACATTTACACATGTTAGTGTGTACACACGTATATATGCGCAAATACACGTGTGTATATATGCACATATATGTGTGCGTGTATATTCGTCCATGTGTACATGCATAAACATGTATGTGTTATGTGCGTATGTGCAAATAATCAAGGCTGAGATGTATAGAAACAGTGTTCTGAATCAGTATGTACTTTTTTTCAAACGTTTTGAGCATTTGACTTCCGAGCACCTTACCTGGGGATGTCTAACTAGAAAGTGATCTCACCCCAGCGTGGGATTTGCTCAACCTCCTCTCTGCCACTCGGCATCCATGCATCTGGAGGACGGATGCTGGTTCAATCCCCTATCACAACACTTCACTGTATTCTTTTTGGTATCAGCTTTTGGTTTTCATTACAATATTCTCAAATCGGTGACACACCATATCTCATATTATAACGCTATAATACAAACGATCAATGTATGTAGTTAATCATCATATAACAGCATAATATATTTACATACTACGTAACAAATGGTGATAAATAATTTATATACTTTGATCGTTTGTGTTACAGTATTAAAATATCAGATAATTGGAACGATAATTGGAGTGGGTTTGGACTGTCAGTGATCTGAGCATATTGTAGTGAAAACAAACAGACAGTACGAAAACTACAGTGAAGCGTTGTGGTAGGGAATCGAACCAGCAACCTTCTTCCCGGTAGGCGGGTGCAGCGTGGTTAGGGGAGGTGGAGCCGTTCCCACGCTGGTAGTGAGCGCACTTGCCTGTTGGACACACCCAGGTTTCGTCGTCGCAACTCAAACGGTTAAGTTCAAATGGGAGGCTTCAATTATGTTTTCTCTTTAGCTTGATGTTGGCTTGACCGTTGAATATGATCTAGGGCGGTATTGATCCATGGCATATGAATTTGTTGTGAGATGTGAGCTTAAACATCAGTGACACTCCTCTACTGTCTCATGTTCCATGGAAGAGCTCAGCGGTTATCGACTGCTGAAATGAGCAACATTTTTTCGTCTCATCTTGTGCATTCATGAAGTGACTTATCCTTCTTGTCTACATCATCAAATCTTTTACAGAGGCTCGTATCTAGGTACACGTGCTTCTCAGGTACAGATCGTTACCTCAATCCGCTTTGATCATAAGCAGCCTTGAATGGCTTCGATTTCAGTTTTCCTCTCTCTTCTTGTCCCTTCAAAAAAAATTTGTGTCGTGATCCTTAGGTCGTCCACACCCCTATGGATACAATTAGAGTTTCCACATAGACTTTGCTGTTCCCATCTACAATAAGTGGTCTTTGAATACGCATTTATGTGTATATGCACAAGTATACATGTAGGCTTATCTTTATATATATATATAAATATGTATATATATATATATATATACATATATGCACGCATATCTATGTATGTGCGTATATGTACGTATATATATATATATATATATATATATATACATGACCAAACGTGATATACACATTGAACAACGTTTATTCAAATGTACCAAGCGATAAACGTTATCCAAGTACTCCCGTATCTAGTCTAACGCCACCAGATTTCCATCATAGCTTCATTCACTGAGAGTCCTCTTCATCGGCCCTCGTTGAACATCAAAAGCGGGTTCCTATTCGTTTTCAGTTACCTTATTTGATGTCTCTCATATGAAGCGCATGTAGAGTAGTGGTCAGGAGTGCCCTGCTCGTACAAGTCTCTCACAAGGTTGATGGTTCGATCTCGCGCTTAGTCTCACCAAGATCCATCACTCAGGAGCGGTAAACTGTGTTGTTATATGTTAGACAACGACAAATAGATAATCGATCTTATTGGTTGAGCAAGAACTTTTCATAAAAGTATTAGTAACCATTGAAAAGCCGAAATCTATAGCTAGCGCCACACGTGCCTAGTTTATGATAAGACTCTTCTGTAAAGCCTTGACGAAAAGAAAACATTTGTGTTTTACATACGTGTTTTTATTGTAGGACAAAGCTCTTTCTTTATACTAATAGCAATCAGTCGGTAGCATAAGATCCAGTGATGTCAGCCATTATTCACAAAGCACGTCGTCCCCAAAGAGTTAAAGACGATGGGTGACTCTGAATTCGCCTTCCCAAGAGCCTATTCGTACTACTAGCACTTTTTCAATTTAGAGACTTTGTTATTCGTCTTAACAGTTGTTTTTCTTACTGTTGGTCCTAGCATTTCTAGCATTCAATATGTTTTTTCGTCTTTTTTACTTAACGCCTTTGTAATACTGGCTGAACAAGTTTCATTGCAATCTCGAGAATAACCTGGCAGTGGCGTTCCGTACTGAGCTGGTTTTTGACTGGGCGGAGAGCCTTGGGGGCCGAGTTCACTTCCAGGCGCGCCGCGACGAGCACGATAACCATTGGGCCACGGCGCTGCTGCTACTCCATCACCTTTATCACCTATCGTCCCGTTAGTCGTCGAGTGATTCGAGCAGGCACCAACAACACTTCCATTTTTCCCTATCGCGTGCAAGAGTAGCCCAGTGAGTCCTCGCTCTAGGGATTCGTTGAGCATCATTTCTTTCTTCTAGACTTTTCGTAAAGAAATTGGACTATTGGGTCGGTGGTCTTCCTGTAAAGCGCTGTGACCCGGGGAATCTACTCGGTAATGGCTCTCGTCCATCGGTTGTCGTTGAAGCGCATCACGTGTCCGGCCCAGCTTATTTTCGATATCCTGGTGTGTAGAACGGCGTCATTGTCCTCCGACCGTTGCTAAGTTGGTCGACTTCGGATCCTTTCTCTCATTAGCGAGATACGGGATACCCCTAGCATCGGCCTTGACTACGCATTCAATAACGCCAACTGAGCTTTCATCCTGCATACGTAGCTACCAGGTTTCTGCTGCATACGTTAGGACAGGGATAATTGTCGAGTCGAAAAGGTGGCCACGGAGTCAGATGTTCTTTGTCCTCTTCACTACATCTTTGATGCTCGTAAACGTTCCCCAAGCCGCTCGTTTTCCCTTCTCAACTCTGGAGCTAGGTCCTTCATCATGTTGACTTCACGACCTAGATAGACGTAACTGGAGCATTCGGGACGTTCGTTTCGTTGAGCGTAACAGGGGAATGCAAAACCCATCCGTTCCTCATGAACATCGTGTTAGTTGAATTTAGTAGAACGCTAATCTTTCCACACGCATTGTCGTCAACATTCGTTCCGCTTGTTTGATGTTTGGTGTTATGAGAGCGATATCGTCAGTAGAGCGAAGGTGGTTTAATTGCTGATCGTCAATCCTCATTCCCATGTCGTCCCATTCTAAAGTTCGCATGATGTTTTGGTGAGTAGCAGTGAATAATTTTGGCGAAATCGTATCACCTTATCGAACCCCTCTTCTTACGTCAATGGTGATATGTTGTAGAATGAAGATATCTTGGTTGTGAGTTTTCATATAGCTCACGAAGGATCGTCATATATCGAGCAGGGACTCATTGGTTTTCCAGAGCCTCTAAAACCGCTTCTGTTTCCATTGAATCGAAGGCTTTCTTCAAATTGAAAGTAAGACAGAGCGACAGATTGTATCTCGTGAAACTTCGATAATCTTGTGATCGTGTGGATGTGGTCTATGGTACTAAATCCTTTTCGGGACTTTGCTTGTTTGCATGGCTGGCCTTCATCCAGTGTTCTGTCGATCCAGTTTAGGCTGATCTGAGTGAAGAGTTTATAGACGTTGGACAACAAGCAGATTGGGCGATAATTGCGTATGTCGGAAGAGTTCTTCCTTTTTGAACAACAAGACGGTTTTACTGGTTTTCCATTGAATGGGAACCTTGTATTCTGACAGGTAGAGAGTGAAGAGCCGAGCCAGGCTGTTGATGAGATCTGGCTGTAGGTTCTTCAGAAGTTCTGGTCTAGTCGTGTGTGCATCGTGTGTTGTTCTGTTCTTCAACGACGGTATACCTTGTTGGATTTCGGAACGAAGGATCGGTGCAACGCAGATTCATCCTCTTTCAATTCATATGACGGTAAGAGGACATGTGTAGCGAAAAGATCCGAGTAGTATTGGTGGACGATTTATCCCATTGCAGTTCTGGAAGCTGTCAGTGTCTCGTCAGGGCATCGGAATGCAATCATCTTGGTCATATAATTGGCGAAGCCTGGCTAGGCTTTGCGAATGCTCTTCCCAGCTTTTGCAGCCTTTGCTATAAAGCTGCTTGTCTCTTTTTGAGGCCTTCCATGTCGCTTCTTTGAAGCGTTCAGACGTTCGCCCGTAAGATTTCGGTCGCCTGTAGCTCGTGCGATTCCACGTTGACGTATCAGTTTGAATGTCTGCGGAGACAAACGTCTCTTCGTGACCGTATGACCCTCGGCTTTCATAGCGCTAACGTGACGATGTTCAACGAGCGATCGTCTTTTTCGTCGATGTTGTCGATAACGGTATCTTCCCAAGAGCCGACTAATGATTGGAATACATCTCAGTTTGTGGTAGTTCTGAAACTTCGTTGTTTGAGTCAAGCGGCCTTCTCTACTTTCCGGGAACAACGGAACATTGCGGGAAAGGATGCGACGATGGGCTACTTCATACTATGCTACATCATCCGGTTAGTCTTTCAAAGTGTCAATACGAATCTGATTTCGAATATCTTCGAAGTGTGTCTATCAGAAATCCATCGTCGAACTCTCTGGGTTCGAGTAGGGTCACCATAGGCTGTTCACAATTTTTTAGCAAAGGACCCATTCGGACCCAAAAATAATCTAAGTTAATGCGCCCTCCATATCACGCTTGACAAACACGCACTCTTGGTTTTATTAGTCCCTGAATTTTCGAAATCCATCCAAAAATCTCGAAAACTTAACCGCTTTTTGTTTTTGATTGCTGTCCAAGGATTGCGACAATCTGTGAACTGGAATTTGTCACCACCTACAAGCCCTCAGGGTGTTTGAAAGATTTCAACAATTGAAATTGAATGGAAGTACAAATATCTTTCTATTGAATCGCTCTAAACTCTGGTGTGATGTCAAATATATACCAAATGATGAAGTGTGATGTATAAAACTTTAGCGTCAGCGCGACTCGAACCCGCATTTTACCCTGTCCGAAGGCGGGTCAGAGTACGCCGCTCAAGAAAAAAGTGAACCATTCTCGCGTTAGCTAAAATGACTTAAGTCTGCGAGGACTATTGATCACGTGGAATTATACGGAATTTGGTCTTTCCACTCCTTCCCTTGTCCTTATATCAAGTTTTCCGTTCACCTATGCTATCTGCTCGTCGTACAATATCGATGCGATAGTCAGTAATAACCAGTTGAAAGGAACTGCGCTCCAGCGGCAATCTGAGAAGATCGCCCCTTTAAGCGAAGTGCGCGGGACTTTCCCACTCTTCAAATTTTGCGCACCATCACATTCATCTCATATCAGCCAAGTATTCTTTCCATGTTTTGTATCTACATTTTTGTCCTCTTCTTCATCGAAAAATTGATTATTTTGGCTTCATTCGCATATCACGAGAGATCAGACCGTCTTCGAGGAGTTTCCTAGAGATAATCGCGATCTGGATAGTTCTCAGGAATGCGAGCTGTTTTTTGTTCGTGTCCTTGTTTTGGTTGTCTCTTTGTCAGTGCCCTCGGACGCAGTTAATATGTTGCCAATCGGGTCGGGGCTCCTATTGCCTTTGCCAGCCGGTTTCCGTAAGGCAAAACTGCCAACAAGCGAGATAGGATAATCCGAGTTTAAAATTATTGTATTTCTGTGTTCGATCTTGACGCTATCCTTTCTTATTTCTTTCAGGTCTTGCATTTCGGTTTTCCTGCGAATCACTTCGAGAATCCTGAAGATTTTCAAAAGCCGTTAGGGTGAGTTTTGTAAATCTGAAAGACTGTGACTGACGCAAGGTTGGTAATAGTTGTTGTAGTAGCAGTTGTAGTAGTGGTGCTATGATGGCCAGCGTTTGGAGGACCCCGTCTTCTTCAGATTCTGGGCTTCAGTTGTATTTGAAAGATCGACGTTTCACTAACCTCGGCTTCAAGTCAATAATATGAGTATCAATTACTAAACGGTTTGAGCAGGCTTGAGCTGTGGTTGACGTTAATATTAATGTCAATGTTGAGTTGGTATACATCGCAGTACAAATCGTGGGTAGTTTCGACGACACCTCCTTCCACACGTCCTGTACGTACATTGTATTCGTCTGAGTCGGTGGCAAAAACGATGCCTATGCATCACCTCCCGCTGAATCAGGTTAAAAGATTAGGCGCATGTAATGTGCCAAGTCTTGTGTTGCAGTGACACATTCGTCGTTTCGGTTCATTTTGGGTTTTTCTTTGAATTATCCAAGACGCTTCAAGAGTTTTTCGCGTGTGATGTTTTTCATCTCTGTGATAGGATGGACGATTGAAAAACGGAACTCATCACTGGAGAAAAACTTATCAGAGCAGTGTTAGCAACCTTTTTTTTTCTAGCAGTTTGGCACATGTTTTTGATAAGCTGAAAGGTTTGATTACGACTTCAAAGTATTGATTGCTCGTTTGATAAGATCCTTTCCAGTCTGTCCTTACATCGACAAGAGTTGGTAACGCTCCTGAGAGGCGTTCAAAGATATGGTCTCAAAAAATTCTTGTGACAGTTCAGAATTTCTAGTATATTTATTGCGTTTTTCGCAATGTTATAATGTTTCACATGTCCCCAAGAGAACTTGAATGGTAAGCGGAATAGCGCGTGCTACCACGCACCACCGAGCTACATTTTGCGCCTCCACTCATTCTTCAACATCTCTGTGTTATTTGTCAGCCACCAACCCTTAACATGTTTGGTCGGGATTTCGCTTTATAATCCCAGTTGGGCTAATGGCCATCGTAATAACTAATATCGGAGTTTCTAGTATTTCTACTGCATTTGTGGCAGCGTTTATATAGCAAAATCGCAAAAACTCGACCAGACCTGTTAAGGGTGGTGGCTAACAGCTATTATATAGATGTCGAGAATGAGTGGGTGGTGCAAATGTGCCTCATTGGTGTAGCGCTAGCATGCGCCCCGGAATAGATGAAACGCGGGTTCGACTCCGTTTGAGGTCGTATTTTGCTCACGACTCAATTCTCCTTGGGATATCTGTGACAGTTATTGTACTACTACCTAAACCTCTGCGTCGTTTAACTGATCCACAGCTCTTCTGTGATCGTTTGTGTAACTGAGAAAAGTTGTATAACTTACTCTTTTTAGAAAAAAAGAGAGGATTTGTATGAGTTTGCGCACAGAATAGTTTAATGTCATGTAAGCTATGAGGGGATGAAACACATCTGGACACTTGGATGGTCCATCTTCACAATTAGTGCCTATCCCAGCACAATTTCCATTGTAATTTCCACTTTCCATTCTCTTTTTTCTCGCGGATGTTCGTTCGTGGTGGTGTGGGTTTGATTCGAGCGTGGCGGCTGGCGAGAGTTTCATAACGTGACCTGTGAAATATCGGCAGGTGCGAATAGTGCAGCTAAATAATTTTTTCTAATAAACCACGTCTGCCCAACGTGTAGATTGGTCGGTGGCCGATCTAAGGGATGGGTGTATTTTCGTGAAATCCACTGTACAGTTCGGTTTCGTCCATCTCTCGTCTGATCACCTTACCTTATGACCGGCCCGTCGTGTTTCACAGTTTTCATGAAAACATTGATGAAACTGCTGGGATCACTTTGTGTCCGCATAAAAAGAGCATCTAGATGATGGCTTAAAATTCGAGAAAGTACCACCTAGGTACACACAAGGCGATAAAAGCACCAGCGATAATGATTCTGGAGTAAGTGCCACGATCTTCGTCCAAGCAGTTGAAAGCATCAAAACGCTCAAATCTCTTCAAGCAATTTGAGTAAACGTTGTAAATCCAGGATGAACAGGTATGGACGATTGCGTCACCAGCACGCATAACATGGCGCCATATCTGCGTTGATCCTTAGAGCTCAACTGAACGGTAATTAAGGGTACACCGATGATTTACATAATCTTTCAAGTAATGAAATGCAGTGAAGCTCCAGACTCTGAAGAAGGTTAAAGTCAAGGTCAGTCTTCGACCGGAACTATTGCGACAATTACCATTTAGGTTCCGGCTAAAAGAGATGCCTTCTATATATAAAAGATATACACTATATATATATATATATACTATATTATATATATATAGATATATGTATATATATATATATTTATATATTTATATTAGTATATATATATATGTACGTAATATGTTACATTTACACAGGTGTTGGTGTGTTACACGCATATATATGCGCATATACACGTATATAGTCCATATATATGTGCCACTCGGGCACCCATGCATCGGGAGCAAGGTTTCCTGGTTTTGAGCCCCTACCACACACACCACTTCGCCGGTATATACTTTTTGGTTTCATTTACACAATACTCATCCAAATCGCCGGCCAGCATCATATCTGATATTTATACGCAGCTGTTCGCCCAAGCGATCAACGTATGTAGTCTAATTATCACCCATTACTTATTCAACACATCTGGAACTTATAACAGCATAAATATCTATTTACATATGACCTAACAATTGGGATAAATAAATTATTATACTTTGATCGCTTGTGTTACGTGTTGCAGGTATCATTTCTTTGAAACTGTATAATTGAAGATGGTCGTGGAATCCCCAGGTGATTTGAGCACAGTAATGAAAACAAAAAGATGAGCACGAGAACCACAGTGAAACTGTTGTGGGGGGAATCGACCCAAGCAACCTTCTTTCACCGATGGAGCGCGGTGCCGAGTGGCAGAGGGGAGGTGGAGCCGTTCTCGCGCTGGGAGTGAGCGCACCTGCCTGTTGGACATACCCTCAGGTTGGGTCCGTCGCAACCCCAACGGTTAAGTTCATAATGGAAGGCTTCGATTATTGCTTTCTCTTTAGCTTGATGCTGGCTTTCAGCATCGATATTTGAAGCTAGGGCGTATTGATCATCATAATAGATTGAATTTTTTGTTGTGATGTGAGCAATTAGACGAAACAAGTGACTCCTACACTACTGTCTCATGTTTCCATGGAACCAGCTCGTGCGGGTATCAGCGATAGGCTGGAGATCAGGGTCAACGTTTTCTCATCTCATCTGGTCGCATTTCAACAAAGTGACCTGTCCCTCTCATGTCTACATATCAAATCATACCTTATCCAGAGACCTCGGATCAAGGGTTCACGTTGCTCAATAGGTACAGAATCGTTTACCTTAATCCCGCCTTCGATTATAAGCAGCCCTTGAGTAGCTTCAATTTTCAGCGTCCTCACCGTTCCTTGTTCTTTCCCAAAAATGTGGTAAATGAGTCACATAATGCAGATCGTCCACACACACTGTCTTACCCCCTTTCCGCGGATGTACAAATTGCAATTTCCAACATAGTCCTGCTGATATTCCCATCTGCACAAGTTAGTCTTATATATATACATATTATGCACGTCATAACTAGGTGTGTGCGTATATTTACTATATACATGCACAAATGGGTGATATTACACATTGTCTATAACGTTCATTGAAATGTTCCAAGCGACAAACGTATCCGAGCACTCCCGTATCTAATCTAACGCCACACAGACTTCCATCATGGCGCCAACAGTTCGAGTTCATGCTTCATCACTCGGCCATCACGCTAAACGTCAGACAATGGTTCCGTTCGTTGTCCATAATAACTTTCTTAATGTCTCTCCACGCCCGAAGCGCATGTAGAGCAGTCGGTTAGGAGTGTTCGCGTGTCTACAGAAGGTTGGATGGTCTGATCTCGCGCTCAGGCTCACCAGGCCATCATCAATCCGGAGCACGGTAAACCGAGGTTGTACTTAGTTGTGGACCATGGGCATAATAAATATTCACGACCTCATCTGCTGAGCCAAAGAACTCTCATGTAAATATTAGTAACCAGCGAATAGGCTATAAATCTCTGGCTAGCGGGAACGTGGCTGGTTTTGATAAGATATGTCTTCTATAACACTTCCGACGAAAAAAGGAGAAACGATTAGTATCACTATGGAAGTGTTTATTTATTGTACAGGACAGAGCTCTTTATTGAATACTATTTAGGAGTCAGCTCGATAGCGTAAGTTCTAGTGACTATCCAGCCAATCGCAAAATGGCACGGCCATCCCAAAACACAGCTGAAGGACGATGAGTCGACGTTTCTGACTACTTCGCTTCCAAGAGCCTATTGTACTATTACACACTTTTAATCATGAGAAGACTTTTAATTGATACCGTCTTCAGGAGTTTTTTTTTTCGCCCTACTGCTCCGCATGCACTTCTAGCATTTCAAATGGTTTTTTCGTCTTCTCCTGAACATTAGTGAGAACTGGCTGAATGGGTTTAGTTGCAACTCGAAATAAACAAGGCATGGTAGCGGTTCTGTACTGGGCTCGTTTTGCTGGCGGAGAGCCTTGGGGGCGAGTTCACCTCCTGCGCGCCGTGACAGCACCAACGAAGACTATTCGCCGCGCCGCTGCCTACTTCATCGCCTGTAAAACCTTGGGTTCACGTTGTGGTCGTCGAGTGACTCGAAGCAGTAACCCTAGCAACCAATTTCTATTTTCCCTATCGCGGCTAGGAGTAGCCCAGTGGTCCTCCTCAGCTCTAGGAATTCGTTTCAGCATCATATCTTTTCTTCTAGACTTTTCGTGAAGAAATCTGACCATCGGAGCAGTTTGGGTAGCTCTTCCCACGCGCTTGATGGTACCGAGGATCCAATCTTCATAACGGCTCTACCTCCATCGGATTGTCGTTTGGAAGCGCATCGTGTCCCGGCCCTAAATTATTTTCGGTATCCTGGCGTGTAGAACCGCGCAAGTGCATTTTGATCTATCGACAGTTGGTATTGTGGGTCTGTCCCGTTCGGACCACTGTTCCCCCTCATTGCAATGCTCCTAGACATCGACTTACGGGTGGTCGTGTCAATAGCTGGCTAACTGATCTCTCAATCCTGTTACTTAGCAACCAGTGTTTCTGGTGCACACGTTAGGGAGGGATAACCACACGCGAGTCGCAAAGGTTGGCACTACTCAAACTGTTCTTTGTCCTTCCCACTACAATCCTTCGATGCTCGTAAACGTTCCCCAACCCGCTCGCTTCCCCGCTAGCTCTGGAGCTATGTCGTTCATCATGTGATTTCACAACCTGAACAGGACATACACGGAGCATCGGAGATGTTCGTTGTTGGGCATGAATGGAGCATTCGAAAATCCATTGTCGTTCTCATAAACATCGATTTCATAGACTCAGTCAAACGCCAATTTTTCCACACGCGTTGTTGAAATGGTCGACACAAACACTATTTTCGATCACACTTGGCTAGTAGCTGGTGTAGAGGACGACCTCCGTCAGCAAAAAAAGTGTAAGATGTATGATGGTTAATTGCCAGCCCTTCATTCTCACACTTGTCTACATCGTCCTATCTAATGTTTTCGCATTACGTTTTGGAGGTCGCAGTGAATAATTTTGGCGAAATGTAATCGCCTTGGCAAACCCTTTTTTCCTTACGGCGATGGTGACATCAGCTGATAGAAGAGGTACTGGTGGTCGTGGAATGTTTTCATTAGAGTCACATCACGACCTTTTTATACCGAGCCAGGGACTTCTTGGTTATCCAGAGCCTCCACTCAAACCGCTCTGTTTCCACTGAATGAATCAAGGCTTTTTTCAGTCGAGGATGGTGAGCATAGTGATTTGTTCTGTACTCTCGTGAAAGTCATCAATGAGTCTTGTAATCCTGTGGTATGGGTCTATCGTACCAAATCCTTTCGGAACCCTGAGCTTGTTCGCATGGCGCTGTCCTTGTCCAGTGTTCTTCAATCCTGTTTAGGACGACTCGGGTAGAGTAGTTTATAGACGTGGGACAGCAAGCAGATTGGGCGATATTGCACCTATGTCGGCAAGGTCTCTCTTTGAACAACAAGACCGGTTTTTGCTGTTTTTCCATTGAGTGGGAACCACTTTGCAATCTCGACAGGTAGCGAGGAGGGTGAAGAGCCGAGAAACCAGGGTGTGACATGAGATTGGCGGTAGCGTTCTTCATAGTTTTGATATAGTCTGCGTGTTATCGGATGTTGTTCTGTTTCTTCATCGGGGGGGAGACGATGTAGCTTGTTAGATGTCGGAAGACAGGACGACGGTGAAACGACAGATTTATCCTCGTTTAATTCAAATGACGGTTAGGGAACAATGTGTAGCGAAGATCCAAGTAGCACTTGCTGAGGATGATTTCTCACAAGCCCTTCTTTAGCTAAGCAGTGTGCCGCATGGGCTCGGGAATGCAATTACTCTTGGTCTTATAATTGGCGAAGCCTCGCTGGGTTTTGCGAATGCTTTGCCAGTCTTCTAACAAGGCCTTTGCCATAAAACTCTCGCTTTTCTCTTTTTTGAAGCCTTCGTAATGCTTCTTGCAGCGTCTTCGCGGGAATTCGGCCGACAGGTTTCCTTTAGCCTGTAAATCGTGCCACGTTGACGGTCAGGAATTCGGTCGAGTTGCACGGAGAGAAACGTCTCCTTCGTGACCTTAAGAACTCTCGGCTGTTTCATAGCGCCAACGTAAAAATAATCAAGAGCCGGATCTTATTCTTCGTTAATGTTGTCGATAGCGGTGTTCACTCCCAAGAGCCAATCTAATGCTATACGAATACTCACCAGTTGGGTAATTCTGGAACCTCG
>JAHQIW010003753.1:0-84986 GCA_019055375.1 Parelaphostrongylus tenuis
TAACGACCAGTTCACCGAAATATCCATGCTTGTCTCAAATCGCAAAGGGATGTGTGGACTGTCGCCAAGTAGATGAGTAGGAGGACGAGCCTCCGAAACACCGGTGTATGGCCCTGGCGTACCAACCTGGTTTTTAGACTAAAAACATTCTTCTTTTTCAGTAAAAAAAACCTTACAAATGATCTAGAACAAAACAACAAGCACAATATACGAAGGAAAATAAAACTTTGGGGAACAACAGGGTAAAAGGTACGTGTGAATATCTACAATTAAAATCATCTCATGACAAAAAGGGTAACTAAAATGTGATGCAATTGCATTATCACAAATGCGTAATTCATCAAATCTGCACACAGTCGCAATTGAACAACTAATAAATTCTAGTCGCGTTGAAACTGCATATTATTAATGCGAAAATAACAAAATTGTGAAAGGATTAAGATGCCTGAATCAACGAATTATTGACTTGAACAAACGAAATAATAATCATATCATTACTGGGAAACTTGATTGACAAGTTCAATTCATGGCCGAAGTGATTGATCATTTGACTCATTTTCTATACCCAGATCCTGTAGCATGCTGTTGATCGCCCTTGACAGGCGTAGCACATCTGCTGGAGCATCAAATTCGCTCCATCATTCGTAGCCAGCTTGACAACAGCAGCATTTGTTGAATCTGTCGACATGGTCAGTTTGTCTTCGTTATCTGACGCAGAAAGCAATCAATCAAGAAGAATAGAAAAAAGGTTATCTGTTCACTGAATATTGTGTCCTTCCTTTTGATACTGGGTAACGAAGTAGTGGTAGAATGATCGCCCGCCAAGGGGGCGACCTGTGTTCAATTCCCGGCTAATTCACTAAAATTGTATTCGTTAAAGTATCAGATGAACTGGGATTAAAGAATCGTTCGTTGAGTTGTGCTTTATACACCTGTAATGCGGATTAATTTATCAGTAAATACAGAAAGAATAGAAACCACGTAAAAAAGCAGCCTCAAACTTGGGTAACTAAGCTATAGGTGAGCTTTGCGTTATTGGAGATAAATATTCTGTGAAAACACTAGGACGTTGGAGGTTTGCACAATTCAAGAAATGTAGTGATTTTGCGGAAAAAAAATGAAAGCTGGCTGCGGTGCTTTGAGAAAGTTGGCGGAAACCTCGACTTTGGGGCAAACACGAAATGGTCGAGTAAAATCGAGAATTGAAACGATTATTGTGGAGAAGGCCTCACTGGATTTCCAGCTTTTGCAGCTTCAGTCATTACTGCTGCTCTTCCCTCTTCTCACAGTCATTATTTATCGCATCGCTTATATGCATCGTTTCGAATATTCGAACACGAGTTGTTGACTGCGTGCAGCTCGCGCAAATACATGTTGTCCTATCTGCTGGAGTGATTCCGGAGACTAACGTCTTGGCAAATTGCGAATTTGTCGTAATCTTGAATGATTTTTTCGAAGACGGCATTTTCGACAGATCAATATGATTTAGATAGATCCTAGCTTGAGGTAGTTTTAGGACTTTGCTGCCTGATTTCAGTGGATCTCTATTTCACAGGAGTGATGGAATATGACCTAATAACATATTTTGTGCCTCTCATGAGGTCTGCTATGGCATTGACGAGTGCAAGACACGTATTTCGGCCTTGCACCCTCGTTGCACTGTGCTTTTCAGTTCAGTCAGACGCTGCAGAGGAAACCTTCACATGTACACAGAAAATGACATCGAAATGTTTACATTTGCCGCTAGGCGGTAAAATCACCTAGCGAGCAGGGTTGCGCAGTCGATTGCTTGTGGCTGTAAAACGTATATCGTCATACTTTCTTCCCGACTATTTTTATGATCCCTTTCAAAGCAATGTAATAATCTGAAGATGTTGAAGCATCCGAGCCACTCCTCGAACATTTGCTATCACATTTAGACTAAATCCAAAAAATAACGTTGAATGTAACTTCGTACACAGCGTCACTTCTAATGCGGCTAATGCTTTGGCCAGCTCAGGACTAGCTGATCAGGAGCTAGGTCCTCATTCAATGTCTGATTGACAAAATCGTGCCGCGGTCCGTGCATTCCAGGGCTCTCCCAGCTGCCATGGGTGAGCATTTCGCATTCGTGATAGCATCTGCAATAATCAGAAAATAATACACTGATTCTTATTAGATTGCGGCTATCCTTTGCCTATGTTGTAACGAATAAATCTCTCTAAGTTAAAATCGCATTCTTCTATTATATTCCTCAATAAATCAGTCGCTCTATTTTTTCAAGAAAAAAAAATTCCACGATGGATTCATTCGACAACAGGGGACGAGCGTACAGGTGATCATTGTTTCGCTTGAAACTTATATTCGATATTGTAAAAAAAATTTAAAGGGCTCCCGCATTTGCATCGACTGAGCTTCCGCAATCTGTCCAGTCACGTTGTAAGATGTGCTGAGGCGATGATCCATAGTTTTACATGCGGTCTTAAGGAAAAGCGATCTTTGTTATTCAGTTGAGAATCCTTTCTCCCTTTGGAAAGGAAAACTCCAGATAAAACCTACTGACGCTGCTACAAAAAGACTTTAGATAATTTTGTTTTTGCCATGAACACTGATATTCAGTCATCATTATAAACGCTTTGATGGAATTCAAGAGGCGAGAATGTCCTAACTGCTTCAAACGGTGACTCAAAGACATTCGGATATCAAGAGAATTTTTTCTACGTTCATATGTTCGAAAATCGAGCGATAATTGCGTCAGCCCACCTTGCTGTCTTACATAGCGGCTTGTGAATTGACCAAAGACCATTTTCTCGCGTATGTTAATCCAAATTATTTCTCCTGCTGCACTGCAAAGAAACGGTGTCTCCAGAAGTAAGCACGGTTCTGGAATCAGCATAACTGAGCTATCGAATGATTACTAGTAGTCCAAAGAAAAGCCCTTTCTAACTAGAAATATGCGCGAGTGAAGCATAAGGGTTTTCCACCTGTAACAACGGCAAAAAAGGCCTTTTCGAAATCGTCTAAGTGAGGCTGTAGCCAGTGATTTGAGCTTTCAAATGATAACTAGCACTCCTTTTTTAATCTCTTGCCATCGAATAGGGTTGAAAACTCATTTGTCTCCGGATGACGGAAAAAGGCAAGGAAATTGCAATGGCCAACAATTATCTCATGATGGACAAACACTCACTTTAAAGCTCCGCCTTGATATGATAAAGGTTAAATATAGTGAAGCTGTGCTAACCAATCACATTTTATGATGCAGTGTGAAGCTGTCGATAGATGGCATTATTGGTGGCCAATAAAAACTTGAACTTTCTCGTCACTCACTACAACATTATCAGCTAAAAAAGGGACTTCAGTTGTGAAGAACGAGCTGGAAGGTAAACAACTAGCGAAAGCCTGAAAGCCACTGTAGAAGTGTTATATGTGAAAGACAAAGATTCTATGAAACTAGCTACGTAATGGAGGTACATTTTCGACAAGTAAAAATCAAAACGTTTGATTTTATGGAAGTAAAAATACAAGGAACCAGAAGCGGACTATTTTATTTGCAAATAAACATACCAAAGAGATTAAAATCGGTGTAATTAGCGTTAGTCGTTACGTTAAAGCGCTCTGCTTTTTAGACAGTGCACACAGTTCACATTGGTTGGTCTAAAGTTACATGAATTGTCAGCCCTCATCTGAGGATTAAATAGCACCAACATGGAAATCCCACATTAAGTCGTATGAAAAATTTTTCAAAAAACCTGCAGATTAACTAACGAAGTGTTATATCTAAAAACTATATAAGTTATTATTCGAATTAGCAGAATTAAAAGATTAGACCATAAGATTAATGAAAGTAGTTGAAAGTTATTGAAACTCACGCTTGAACTGTCTTGTCTAGAGTCACTCACATGACTTGATTGCTTATTTCTGGGAGCTGCGGTTGTTTGTCAAGCCACTGAAAACAGTAATCCTCACGTTCTGCCATCACAGATTATTGCGCTAGTCGGTATGATCACTAGAAAACAAAGCTCCCTTCAAATTGAACCACTTTTAGCGTTGTTACGATGTTGTAAATATGCTCATTGATGTAGGGTGACAAGCAAAATTTTTGCGTCACTTAGGACTCGAGCACACATTTCACCCTATCCGAGAACCCATACTCGAACCGTTGCATTACCCACTCGTGTTCCGACACACTCTTTGTACGCTACAACGCAATCACTGAAAAGGCAATTGCACCTCATAAGAGAGGAGAAAAAATATAAGTTAAGTTGATCAGACATACCAACTGCGCCGAAATTCAGCTGGAAAAAAGCTCCTGATAAGGATGAAAATTGGATTTATCGCGCATTCTCCACACAACAATTCACACAGGACTCAAGCTCACACATCCCTCATTTCGTGTGTGCCTCGAATCACTTAATTCGTTCCCAGTGAACACATATGTGTTGGAATGACCAGCTCCATAAATGGTGATTTCGCCAATTGTGTCATGTCATGTCCTGCGGTGATAACATGGTCTCGAGAGAGAGGAGTTGAATCAGTGGTCTATCTATGGTGCGTTTTACTTCCTATGAGACCCATTCACCAACGACTCTTTTCCAACGTTAAGACACCGGTCTTCTCATTCAGCTAATTTTCGGCGTCATAGCATCACCGGCTCTCATTTTTCAATATTTACAAAGCTAAGCTTCAAGTGGTCCTATTACTTGTTCTATACGAAATAGTTTCAGTATCGCCACTTCAGTTTCACCATTGAAGAAGCTCATTGATATAAAAGAAATCTTTATAATTAACCGCTTTTAGCGGTTCATCAATACTACGATATACCCCGTGATGCAGAGTGATGTTCACGCGCCCTCGGATAGAAGGAAATGTGTGTTCGAGTATTGCCTCATGTAAAAGTTGTGCACATCACTTTACATCACGGGGTATATTAGAACATCACACCACAGCTAAAAACAGTTAAGTAAAAAGAATTCTATTTGATCAGCTAATACCCAATGTCGCTCAGCGTGACTGAGTTCTATGTCGATATCGTCTACTTATCCAGACCGCCGACAATTGCTTGCTGAAAGATAGATGCGTTGCAGTGTAGAAAGAAGTGATGTCAAAATAGGCGTTCGTAGTGCAATGATTGGAGCACTCGTTCCCGAGTAGGGTAATATGTGAGTTCGAGCCACCTGTAAAAGTTCTGCACATCACGCTACAACAGAAACTCAGTGATCTGTGAAGCAAAGTTTTCAAAAGACAGCATAACGACCAAAAAAAAGTCATTCAGAAACGAAAGAACAGCAAACAAATCTGATCGAGTGTGAAGCATACAAGTCTGGCGCCCACCGTCGATAGACAGGGAGCGTTGCGCCTTCGCGTTCGCGGCACTCTCTAGCGAGCGTATCTGCGTCTCTCTGCGAAACTGTCATTGTGTCTGCGCTCTCTTGCAGCAGGCGCCGTCCGCCACCGTCTCGGTGGGTGATTGAGACTGTGTGAAAATTGAGAGTCACAAACAAATGCAGAGGAGAGTGCGCCTTGGGCATGAACAACCACTTACTAGGAAGCTGTCATTATCTCTATCACTATAGCTATTATCACTATCACCATCACCATTACTACCACCGCCAATATTACTGTCACTATCACTATCGCTATCACTATCACCATCACTATCATCGTCACTATCACTAATACTATCATCATTTAGAGAATTGAGTGGTGAGCAAAAACGCAGCCTCAGGCAGGAATCGAACCCACGTTTTCATCCTATCCGGGGAGCGTACTCTACCACTACACCACTGAGGCACATTTGCCCGACCACTCATTCTTCAACATCTCACTGTTAGCTATCAGCCATCAACCTTTGACACGGTTTGGTCTGGTATGCGATTTCGCTATATAATCCCAGTTGAGCTGACAGCTATTATAATTACCAATACTCGACATAACAGTATTTTTTTGTCAAAGATTGGTGGCTGATAGCCAACATTGAGATGTTGAAGAATGAGTGGTCGGGCAAATGTGCCTCAGTGGTGTAGTGGTAGAGCACGCGTCCCCGGATGGGATGAAACGTGGGTTCGATTCCCGCCTGAGGCCGCGTTTTTGCTCACCACTCAATTCTCTAAGTTATATAGAAAACAACATAACAATGGGAAATGCATTGAAAAAAAGCTGTCAATGTCGAGTATTAGTTACTATCATCATTGTCATCATCATCATTATAACTTTCACTATCTTTATCACTATAAATATCATCATCATTTTCACTACCATTATCACCACCATTTCATTAATATTATCACAGTCATTATCGAATGAAAGTATGATTCATTCTACCAGTTAAAAGCGTGACTGTTGGTCAATGCAATGTCTATGCATTGAATGGAATGCACTGTGTAAAAGTCCTTATCAGATATCACAAACAGCACAAAAGGGTAGCAATTATTATCACTTTCGTAATCACTAGCATTATCGAAAGCATAATCATTATCACTATCACAGTCATTTTCATTATGTTGTCGTTTAGCGATGTAGTCCTGCCTGTGAAACATAAGATGTAGATGAAATATGGAAGATATAAATGTTCTCTTTACTGAGAATATCTCATTTCATGATAGAGACGCTCTCTCAAACCATCTGAGCTCGTCTCCCTGCGTCCATCATGTTGTCTGGAGTGTGCATTCTAACGGGGCGCGACGCCGCCATTACAGTAACTGAAGAGATTTGACGTCGCGCGGTGTGGGACGAAACGTCGCACATGGGCGTCATCGTGTTAATCTCCGTTTCGTTGCTAAAGCGGGATAAATAGCCTTTCTCAAAGTCCAAGTAGAATAATGAACATTCCTAGAATCAAGCCACCTAATAATTACTACGCGGGAAGGGAACACGGCCGAGTGGTCGTGGCGCTCATTATGATGCGCGTGTTACCGAGCTCCACCCCCCCCCCCCCCCCCTCTTCTCTCTCTCTCTCTTCGGTAGTCAACAGCAAGTTTTTATTTTTATGAAACGCCACAGAATGGCAAGGAGATTGCAAAAAGACTCGCTCAACTATTATTTTACGCCGTACAAGAAGAAGATGAAAAAACGAACTGAGTGCTAGAAGTACTGGGATCCGCAGAGTGAAAAAGAAAAGAAAAAAACTGTGATGACAGATGAAATATATATCTAAAACACGATAATCACTACAAGTGTAGAAGAAAAGCTTTCATCAGAAATAAGCCCGTTACCCAAATGGTTTATGCTAAGGCTGCCATACATTACTCATATGGGTTGCAAAGTTGTTGGCGCTTGCCTACCACAGATCCAGTCAGTGAGAATGACACATGCAGGGCCCACTCCGATACCGGTGCAGCTAACACACAGGTACAAGGCTTATAATAAGCATCACCTATCGTAATTTAAATGCAAATTTCCCTCTCAATTGCTCTATCGCAACCCGTTCTTAGTTAAAGAGTCTTACTTCCAAAGTTCACAGTCAAGTCACTGTTCACGCTAAAGTCTATTTCATATCACCGATTAAGCTTTGAAAAACTGCAGAATTCTTCTTAACCTGCATGTATTATAATAAATGGACATATCGTTATTGCAAACAAAGCTGAAAAAATTGCCTACGTCTGCTCATTGAAAATTAATGCCGTTAAACTGTTAAATTTGTGAGATATACTTAGTAAGTGGACAACTCAAGCAGATAAACTCCATTTCAACATAACAACATCCTGTTCGCACAAAATATGTGTGAGCCCTGTTGACAACAGAATCGATATTGGTGGGAATCAAAATGTTTACCGAACTGAACTGAAAAAAAATTACTAGCTATGGAAAAAAAGCCATGAAAACGTGTGAATGTGAGAACCTGTTCGAGAAAATTACTACATGAAGGAATACAATAAATTAGTGAATTCAACTTAGCAATAACAACCACCACCAAACATTCGTCTCCCAGGACTTGTCCCATACATGGACATCGGCAATGTCATCCCGACCGGCAGTAAACGAGTTCAAGCTCGACCCACAAATATGACACTGCGTTTAGAAGACAGAGTTCTGTTGTCAGAACAGAAATATAACAGATATCGAGAAAAATCTGCAACGTGTGATCAAAGTTAATCAAGCTAAAGATCATAACAAGCTGATATTGAAAAAAAATAGCAACGGCTACTCTTCTGTGATGATTTGTTAGACTGATATGCAACAATTTATGGGTTGTGTGTTACTAAACGCTCTTGTCTAGTCATAACACAACCGGATGAGAGCAGACGATAAGTGAATGGAAATGGCAGGCAAAATCAAGATAAAATACCCGAGTTCAAGAATTCGTACTCCAGAGTGCGTATCTATCACTCCGATCAGTGGTTAAACAGGGGTGTGCTTTTGATTGGAGTATTCCTGAGCTAATAATTCCTTTAAAGCACTCAGAGTAACAGAAAGAGAATAATCATCATCCAGCCCTAGGTCGTTGACTGATTACATCTAGATTGAGCGTCCACATCTTCTTCTCAACTTCAGTCAGTACTTCCGATAGTTCTGATCCAGTCCACTGTGGTTCCTCAATTAGAAGAACATATAAATAAAAAATGGTCTTCCCTCGTGCAAAGATAAGAGACTCTTTCGTTCTATTTCGAGTACATTTTTTTCTTGTTACGCACGAAGAAACGCAACTCACATATCAAGCCAGTTTATGATGTCGATATGACAACAGAAAATGTTAGCGTGACACATCTTTTCATAAACGCTCACACAAGATTCATGATGCTTTCGCAAAAATATTGCGGTACTAACTTTCGGTCCACATCCATAGATCGTACGTAGAAACACGTACAGCTCTCGCTCAATACGCATAAAATTTGAACGCGGTTTCAAACGCTCAGTGCTATCCATCGCTCTGTAAAGTAGCACGGTGTTGTCGATGGGTCCAAGTGGTTCTAAAAAAGTATAAAAACCTTTTAGAATCTACAAGATCTACAGATTTTAAGTTAGGAAGAGCAGAATGGAGCACAATGTTAACGAAACTATAAAGCACACCACTATAAGGATAACTGATAAATTCCTCCCATGACATAAACCAAGTCCTGTTTACTAGCGAAGGAGGAAGATGGCTTGAATATAGTGTATCCACAGCACCCGAATATAATGTGCAGCGAATCTTGTAAGAAAATTTGAAATAGGATTGAGATGAAGAATAGTTTTGTCAACAAAGTCATAATATGAACTGTATTAGAAGTATAACTCACAGCGTCTTCAAGCTGCCTAAAACTAAGTTGTTCCACTGCTCTCTATTCTTGCAGGCAACGCCAATGTTTGGCACAAGCGAGGCAATAATGGAATTCGTTTACTGCAGGGCCTCCTCCAAATCTGCAAAAAAGCAAGCATTACATATGGTGAGAACGATGCCTTCCTATAATGTGATTACCAGTGGGGAACGATCTCATAGAAAATCAAAGTTTACTTATTCGATGAAAAAGCTCACTTGTTCAGCAGAGAGCACCCAAGATTGGCAGGAATAGATGTGCACAGACTGGACAGATAATCAACTCGACGAGGCAGAAGGTGACCATGACGGCACAGAAAAGAATGAATAATTCGTGACTGGCCCTGGATCAGAAAATGTGCTCAATTTCAAAAGCCATTCAGAGGAAATATACAATTGAGAATTTGAGTGTGCCTATAAATGTAACGTGAAACAAAAATTATGCATATTTTAAAAAATTATACTCTATTGATGTTAACAGTAACTGTGGTTGCAAGCCACAGAAAGAAATCTCGGGCAAAGAAATAAAATACCTGACGACCAGGAAAACCTGACTTAAATTGCTCAAAATTTAGAACAGAACATAGTGATTATACAAGACACTCTTTCCCGTTGCTTAAAGCATGTAGATGATTCAAAGAAATACTATACAAACTCTATATGCACGCCAAGAAGACCCAAATTCTGCATATTGAGAGATTCGTTTGAAGATTTTAAGTGCACAGCAACAAGCGGTCTCTACGGCAGATTAAGGTCGTATTTGCTTGGTCTGATTCCGACAACGTTCTGTGTAGCTCAAGACTTGATTACTTTTCTTCGAATATGCCACAGTTAAACTTTATCGAAGAGAGTACATAGTATGAGAAGTACTGATAGGCTTATTGCAGACTGAGCTATTTGTGGCTCCTCACAGTTAGAGCTCCTAGTTTGGCTAGTCCTAAAGCTGACACCACAGGCAGTCGTCAAACCTTCTGGATCGGATAGAAGCTAAATTTACCATTACTCTGACCTAGTGATGGCTAATCGTGGTACATAAACGTCGAACTCCTCAATCTGGAGGACGCTCCTAGGAGATAAATTTCTTAACCTTTATTACAACTGCACATATGGCTGTTCAGCAGTGGCCTAAGAATGGACCAGACATTTGATGATGTTCCGATGGTGTCAGGGATTGGAATCCGTTAAGAAAAACCGAATGGTGACTTTGTTGGTGTATTGGCTATTCAGGAGAGAACTTCGGCTTAGTCTTCAGCATCGAAATTTACTTCGTCGAAGTAGAATTCTCGATTTGCACGAGTTTTGCCACTCGGGACTTTTACGGGGAGCGAGTCACGCTTGTGTTACAACTGTTTGCAGAATGATGACAATAGAGTATAAGCAAGCTGGCGATATATAGTTGAGCTATTAGATACGAAGTTGAGCGGCTGACTGGGACACTGGAAGACACGGAGTCAGCCTAGACAAAGTCAGCGCACTAGTTCAGAGTTTGAACAAACAAACCCACCCTTTCTAATCCCTTGACTCACCTATATACGGAGCGATGACAAAGGCTCTCTTTGAAGGAAAATGCAAGTCGTATGGCTGAGACCGAATGTGACCACAAATGAGTACTGGCAAACAGTCGTTGTTAAGAAGCATGAAAGGCTAGAAAACTGATGTTTCAATAGAATTGCAGCAAAGGAGCTCGTTCCATGTAGAGACATAGCGATATTATCGCATCTAAGAATAGTCTGCTGCATAACTTTATGAGAAAGCTAGAACTGAATGTATCAGAAGTGTCAATTAAGACAGGGTGAACCCGCATAAGTATAGAAGTAGTCGGGAAATAATCACTATAGACGCTTTAGGTGCTCAAAAAGTAGAACAAATCATTCACTCAGTTCGCACTGCCCGCATCGATTTATTTAGCCATCCCGAACAGGTTAACCCGAGCACTTCTTTCAGTTGCAATAGTCTTGCTCTGTAAGTAAAAATTATACGAGAAGTTGTCAATATAATGTTTAGAAAATTGCAAATACGACACAGTTACAATATTGGTAACTATTGCATTACTACTGCTGGTGACAATTGATTGCTGACAGCTTCAACAACAATGACGTCTCACATCTGACAATGAATAGTAGTAGAACGATGATCTCCGTGGATTAGCGGTAACAGCGTTCCCCGATATGGGTGAAGCGCAGATTCAACACCTGCTTAAGGACCAAAATTTTGCATATCACGCAATAACTTCGAATATAAAACTGTGATATCATATAACATTGTTGTTAGAGCGATACAACAAAGAATTCTTGTGAAATGAGATCTCTCGAATCGTACATTTTGCGAACAAGTTTCTCTGAGCAAATCTCCTTGATAACCTATCATCTTATCTCAGCGACATATTATCCCCCTCACTCGGACTTTATTGTTCTACTAGGATCATTTTGCGCATCTTCACTGCCTACACTTCTATAGTGTAAACGCTCCTCGACAGTTATGGTCCTCGCCCAGATAACCAAGTCACTTAGAGCAGTTCTTTTTATTTGAACAGTCAAGTGGGAAATTATAGAAAGTTATTTTCTCAAGAGCGACGCCTTTCACATAACATGCGCATGCTTCAGGCTACCAATTCATTAGAAGATGTTCTGAAAAAAACTTCTGTTAACCCGAAAAAAACCACAGGGGGCTGTGGAACCTTCAAACGTGACATCGTTCTATGCCTCAGTGATATTTCACGTGATTTCTCATTGCTAGTAAAGGACTATTGCTTTTGAAGACATTGCAAAGCATAGAAAGTGTGGTTCAGTAAAGCATAAATGAATTTCCTTTCATAAACTGGCATCGCATGCAGTGCATTGAATTATTATTGGCAGACAATTCGGTATTTTCTTGTTTCAGCTACGTCGGGTGATTGAAACATCTGAAGGAAGTGAATTTAGCAGACTGTCGCTGTTTTATCGCTCTATAGATCTGAAATATTTCAGACTGTGAAATCTTGAAATCATGAAAGCGAATTCCGATTTTTTAAAAATAGAAACGTTGAATTCAAAAACTGCACCGATGTATTGTAGGACGTTATCATTTCTTATTTGATTATTGTTGTCTGCTCAGTCGCTTTACTACATGAATAATTGTCTCTCTCAATGAAGGAGATTAAGAAAATGTTTTTGGACTTTAGAAAACCTGAAGTCATTATTGTAGAACACTACGTTGCGCGCTGTCTATAGATTCTAACTTCTTGGCGTTGATTGAGTGAAATATGAATGGAGAACTCTCCAGAGTTTAAAAAGTTAAGTATCTCCAAAGCTAATCATGAAGACTCTCCAGAGTTAATCATGAATGCGTTTTAGTCGTTCATGACTTTAACATCCCAGCTCTTAATTTCCATTCATTCGCGTCATTAGTCACATCGTCATAACTGGTTCTTGTTCATGACAATATTGCGCTTCCGTCTTTGAAGTTTTTTCTGCACATAAGACATATATATATGCATCAAAGCATATGAGCGTGAAGAGAAGATTTCGTCGTATCAGAGTATAGAGAGAATCTAAAAACTGACTCTTTTCGGGAGAATGGAGAAAGTGTTGGATACGTAGCAAGGATAGCACTCTCTCCACTCTCACCGATTTCATTTGCCACCTCGGAAGAGTGCGATTTTGAGCTTTTATAGGAATTTTTTTACATTTCGAAACATTTATAAGTTTTGCACACTTGTAGAAAAAGCTTTGCTCTCTCGTTTTGCAGTTATCAGCCTTTTAATTCACTTCAGAGTGACAAATACACCCTCTTGTAATTCAAGTAACGGGCTAATTACGCCGAGTGCGTAGCGAAATCATTTCTCCGCTGTTACACCGCACAACAGAGAGCTTTTTTTTAGCGAATCCTAAATTCAGTTTCAAAACAATCAAATTTCATGCTGAAAGTTGATCATGGAGTTATAAGGAAAATTCTGGCAAAAAGGCGAAGCACGCATACTGGCTGACAAAAGAAAAGCGCGCCGAGAGTGAAAAGTAATTTTCTCTTTACCATTGCTAAAGCACAAAAAAATCTTCTTGGTAAATAAGCACAAACTGGGTGCCGTTGTCGCGTGGTTGCGATGATTGTAGCGGCCCACATGGGGCCAAACCCAACTCTTCCGCAATCTCTAGTAGCCATTAGGGAACGCTTTATGAAACGTCCACTGTCAGGCCATCCTCAAAATTTCAACGAGACACGTTCAACCAGTATTCTACGGTGTTCAAAAAAAAAGACGAAAAACGATCGAATTCTGAAAGTACTGGAGTCCGCACAGTGGAAAGAACACTCTTAAGACGGATAACAAAGTAACAAAAAATAAAGTGAAAACTAGGCACAGAATTCGAAGCGCAGTTTTTGAGCTACCGAATGACTAACAAGGCTTTACCAAGAAAAACTTTATCTGCTTAACAATTTATTAGGTCTCCAACTAAGTTTCTGAACTTGATCCAAAAAATAAGTATTTTACCACGAAAACACATTTTTCTTTTACCTGTTTGGTGAAGGATTTTCTTGCGCTTCGTTTGGTCTATTTTTGCACGTACTTGATTAGGCCGATTATTCGCAATGTTCGGACGAGTAGATCCAAAAGATTTCAAAAGTTCAGACAAGTAGATCCGAAAGATTTTAATAAAAGCAGGTAAGAAATGACGCAAGAGCAATTGGATTCCGCACGATCTTACAAGCTCAAAAGAAGAAGAAAAAGCAGATTAAGCAAGCTCATCTTCGTCGCTATCGCCGCTCTTCGTTTTCGAACAAGAATGTCACCATTGGTAAGAACCAACGTCGTTCAAATCAGTGGTTGTCACCAGGTCAGCAATGAACCCCAACATCAAGACCAAATCGATTTGCGCCAATGCAATGTTGATCATTTTCTGGAACCGAAGAAAGCCATTTCATTGGGACTTAATGCAAGCCGATCAGACCATCACGCTGAGCGATTTTATCAGCAACTGGACCGTTGCAATCAAGCAATTAAACGTCATCGCCATCGCCAAGTCATTTTGCATGAAGACAATGCAAAGCCACACGTTGCCAAGAAAACAACAGGGAGAAGTTGACCGATTTGTGTTGAGGGCGCTTGGATCATTTGCCTTATTCGCCAGATCTGTATCCGTCAGATTTCCATTTCTTCAGATAATTCAAGCACTGGTTGGACAATAGAAGTTTCGAGACATCGATCATTTACGCCGAGAATTGGCTGATTTTTTTGCATCGAAGAATAATGAGTCTTATGAGCGCGGACCACGGACCTCCCTCTGTGAGGGATCCTACCCGATTAATCGCGAGGGCATGTGGCGCGTTGCTAGGTGATGGATAGGGGAATAAATGCAAACTAAAAGCGACCGTGTGCTTTCCAGAGATGCAAGTGGGTGTAAGGGATGAGCTCCCTGCTTCTGCAGCGCGGCTTGACAAAACCCTATTTCTACGAGTCAAGTCGGCCAAAAGCCTGCAATCAGGAGGCTGGGAAATAAATGAGAGACGGTTGGGAGTCGTCTCCAACAAATAAGCTCCTTCTCCTCCTCCGAGAGAGACCGGAAAGCTACTCGCGAGCACCGAACCACGACGTTTAGAGCCTAGCAAGCTATACGTCAGCATAAAATGCTAAAAACAGTAACAAATATGGGCCTTATTCCCTTGAGGCCGAAAGAGCTCCTGGTACGGCAGCGCCGGGTAGCACGAGTACGGAGAGGCTGCTAAAATCTCAGGACCAAACTAGGCTGCCATGATCAAAACGGACTAAAATGACCATTTGTGCCTATTATGCAGGAACCCTTGCTCACCAATCCGCTGTAGAAGATCTATTGATTCAAGCAAGAAGGATAAGTTACGACGTCATTGGCTTGGCTGAGAAGAGAAGGCGCCATCCTTTTCACGCTGTTTATGACACCGGAAACGAAGTGTTCTTTGAAACATGCGATCGCAGAGGTGTCGGCGACGTTGGCTTAATCGTCAAACCGAATTTGACCGTGAACATCGATGCATTTGAACAACTAACAGTCCGGGTTGAAACTACGTGGTCCAATGCCGGCTTTGACCATCTTCGTTGCTTACGCAACAACATCAAGCTATGGCGAAGACGAAATCGAAGCGTTCTATAAGAACCTCGAAAAATTCTTCAGAGAAGATCATACATTCTTCAAGATCATTGTCGGAGATTTCAATGCAAAAATTGGACCTAGAAGAACGTCCGAGGAACGTCACATTGGGACCCACGGACTGGAATGTAATGAACAGGGTGAGAGGCCTTCTGAGTCTATCATGACGATCCAATCAACCATGGTAACTCAGAATTCCAAAAGCCTCACTCTCAGTGATAGACGTGAGAGTCTTCCAATGAAGAGTACCATAACGAAATAGACCATTCTTAGTAAATCGAAGCTTTTGTCTGACCGATGTCGTTGTTGTTCCTAAGTTCTACAAGGGATCAGACCATCGCCTCCTTAAAGCAACGTTTTCTTTTTTACGGAGAGGAAAGAAAGCCGCTTGATTTTAAACAACGAAGTCCCAAAGCAATCATGATCTGGGATGTATTTGAAACATTAGTCGGATCTTGGGGAGATACCGCTTTCGACAACATCGACGAAGAAAAGATTGATTCGTTGAAAATTTTCACGTTAGCGCTATGAAAACCGAGAGTCTTAAGGTCACGAAGACAAGCTTGTTTCCGCACACACTCGAGCTGATACGTCAGCGTGGAATCATGCAGAGCCGCAGGTAACCGAAACCCACGTCCGATCCTGCGAAACGCTGCAGAAGAAGCAATAAAGAAGACCATAAAGAGAGACGAACAGCAGTTATGACAGAAGCTGCAGAAGCTGAGAAGAGCAATCACAAAGAGCGAGGCTTCGCCAATTAAAAGACCTAGATGATTGCACTTTAATACTTTGACGGGACAGTTACAGCTTCCAGAAAGGCTATAGAGGAAATAATCCACCAGTACTACTCGGATCTCTTTTGTAGCCATGTCCTGTTACCGTCATATAAATTGAACGAAGACGAATATGTCGTTGCACTGGTCCTCCTTTCCGAAATCCGGCATACTATTTCGTCGATGAAGAAGAGAAGAACACCCGGTCCAAACATTATTAGACCAGAACACCTGAAGAGCTTGCGCCATTTCTCATCAACAACTAGCTCGGCTCTTCACTCGCTAACAGTCAGAATGCAAGGTTCCCATTTGAGGAAAAACCAGCAAGATCGTATTGTTGTTAAAAAAGGGAGACATTCACGACATAGGCAATTATCGCCCAATCTGCTTGCTTCCGTTGTCTATAAACTATTTGCTCGAGTCATCCTAAACAGGATTGACAGAACACCAGACGAAGGACATCCATGCGAACAAGCAAGGTTGTGAAAAGGATTTAGTACCATATACCACATCCACATGATTACAAGACTCATTGAAGTTTTACGAGAGTACAAACAACCACTTTGTCTCACTTTCATCAATCTGAAGAAAGCCTTTGAATTAGTGGACAGAAGCGTTGTAGAGGTTCTGGATAAATCAATACATATCAACATTGACGTAAAACGAGAGGTTCGATAAGGCGAGACAATTTTGCCAAAACTATTCACTGCCACCCTACAAAACATCATGCGAACATTAGACTGGAACGATATGGGAGTGGGAAATTGACGGTCGACAATTGAACCACTTTCGCTTTGACGATGATATCGTCATCATAATACCAAACATTAGTCAAATGGAACGAATGTTGACCGATTTCGATGACGCCTGTGGAATGATTGGTCTTCAACTACATCTAACGAAAACGGTGTTCATAGGAGCGGATGTGTTTTGAATGCCCCATTCACGCTCAACGAAACAAACATCTCCGAATGTTCCAGTTATGTTTATCTAGGTCGTGAAATCAACATGATGAACGACCTAGCTCCAGGGACGAGGAGAAGAAAACGAGTGGCTTGGGGAACGTTTAAGAGCAACAAAGTACGAAGGGCACTGATACTGCAGAGGACAAAGGACGTTCAACTCCGTGCCCACCTTACCTGGTCGCTACGTATGCAGAATGGAAGATCACTTGGCGTTTTCAAACGTGCAGTTCGAAAAGTCGATGCTAGGAGTATCCTGTATCTCACAAATGAGAGAAAGGATCTGAATTTCCGATCTACGTTAACGATCGAAAATCAAAGACGCCGTTCAACACGCCAGGATATCGAAAATAAGGTGGGCTGGACACGTGATGCGCCTCAACGACAACCGACCGACGAGAGCCGTTACCGACTAGTTTCCTCGAGACATCAAGCGCTCTACAAGAAGACCACCGACCCGTTGGTCCGATTTCTTCACGACAGTTATAGAAGAAACATATGATGCTCAGCGAATCACTAGAGCGAGAAGGACCCACTGGGCTACTCTTGCACACCCTAGAGAAAAATGGAAGTGTTGCTGGTAACCGCTCGAGTCACTCGACGATCAGCAGGACGGCAGGTGATACAGGTGATGAGTGCGAAATTGATTTGTTGCCGGAGCGTTGGCAGAGCTCCATTCAGGCAGACGGAGAACACTTCAATTAATGTTTTGATATTTTCGATGGCTTGGAAAGAAAATTTTTGAGTCTTTGGATTAAGTTCGGAAACTTAGTTGGAGACCTATTAGCAAATGCGAGAGCAACACACATTACACTCTTTGCTAGCAAAATTCAATGGTCTGTTCCTTGCTACAGTACAATAAAAAAGTCTTCTCAAAGCTCAAACTTTGTTTTAACATCGCAATTTTTTACCTATCATACCACGAAAAGTAGTGAAATATAGATCCTACAGAAATTTGCCTATGCACAATTTTTGGCACACTTGGTTAGCAAAGTTGAGTTGAAGATGGGAGAAGGATAATTTTGTTTGAATTGTTCATTGGAATACAGCATTGCGCTATAGTTGTTGATGCCATTTCGTTTCGCATAGTGCGAAAATTCAGCTTATTCAGTCACCCTGCTTATCAACTACGAGTATTTTCAAATGATCTGACAATGTATGTCTTGAGAATTTCACTACTTCGTTTATTCGGTTTGCATCCTGGTTATGTCTTCCCGAAAGGTCCTCACATCTTTGCTTGTTGATTCAACTGTTGCCTGAACACATCCAAAAAAAAGTGTTTTTTTTAGCCCAAACGAGATTGGTACGCCAGGGTCATACACGGTGTTTCGGAGGTTTCGGCCTCCTCGTCAGTGACCCCCACCCCACATTAAGCCCTGCATTGTAGCAAGGAGGGAGGCGTATGTGGTGATGGCATAGTGTACAATGACACTAGTCCATCACCACTGTTTAGTCGATGGATTTCGGCTGGTAGACCAAAATAAATCCATATTATCGACAGTTTTCAAAACCTCGTAATAAACATTCAAAATATATCCATAAAAAAGTGTTTTTCATTTGGTCTAAACGAGGTTGGTACGCCAGGGCCATACATCGGTGTTTCGGAGGTTTCGGCCCCCTCGTCAGTGACCCCCGCCCCACATTAAGCCCTGCGCTGTAGCAACAAGGAAGGAGTATATGGTGACGGCACGCTGCACAATGGCACTGGTCTATCCCAACTTTCCAGTGGGAGGATTCAGGCCGTTAGGTCAAAATTGGCAAATAAGATCGAGTGTTTTCAAAACCTCGCAATAAGCGTTCAAAATAATTGCAAAAAAATTCTGTGTGTGTGTGTGCAGAAAAAACAACAAAGACGGAGCGCAATATTGTTTTCGATCTCAGTGCTCTACAAAGCCCTCTGAAAAATCAACCTAGTCTTGGGATCACAAAAATTCATATCATCAAATTACTACTGAATGTACATTTGGCGATCTCGTTCATTTGTCAGTGCCACACGCCCTACTAGCCAACATACTAGCAAGAGTAAGGCCAAGAATGACAAGACCTCGCAAAGTAAGATATTGCCTGGGTCTCAGTCACAGTCGAGGGTACATGGCTGCCATTTATGATGCACTCAATGTCGTTTATTTTGACAATTTTTAAATGCTGTATAGGATGGCTAATGGGACGTGTGGTATCGACGAGGCGAGCGAGATCGTCGAAACGTATGTACACCAATGCCGTAACAAAACCTAAAAGTTGGTTGGATCGGCCTTTCTAAACATACGCTGTATATACTGTGACATTCCAACCTGCTCGACAGTAGCACAAACAGCGAAGTTGAATTGTAATTCTAAGTGCTATATGAAGTAAAAGAAGTGATTGTCTTGCTCGAAAGTAAGAGCGTGTTTGAAAACTTACTGCGTCGTTTTCTTGTACTATAGTATCAAGCGAAAGTTTTATGTACATATATATATAAATATATAAAATTTCCTTAAGCTTATGATCAAGTCGATATTAAATAAAACATTGTTCAACAGCGTGAGTGTTATCCAATCATCTTGTAGCTACATTTACTTGCTTTTTTACTTGCTTTAGTTCTAGATTTTTTCAAAACCGTCGAACATACTCCTAATATAGAGACTTTATCGTAGAAAAAGAACGAAGTGTGAACTAGCATTCTGCAACGTTGCTTATCGGGGACCGCTCTAATAATTTAGTATAGTTTATGTTCGAATCCAGAGTTTTCCAGATTTAACTACATTCTAACACTGTGCTGCACTATATATGCTACGCTTCGTTGTTGAGGAGATAACATATGATAAGTTGGAAGGCAAATAGTTTGAATACATAGACATCACATAATATACGCTATAATCTGGTCTATCATTGCTCTTAGAGCCCGGCTTCTCATTGCAGTTTCAATTCCACTCTTACTTGGCAAAGTTATAAATTTTATTAGAAGGAATTACCGGATAGAAGTTTTTTTCTTCATTACAAGTCCAAAATCTGTCCTCTCAAAGATGCACTTTTTAGCCCTCAATGAATGAATAAAAGAGTAACTCATGTTCCTGAAAACTTTGGAACAACAGCAACACCGACAGCGTACTAAAACTCAACTCTGGTGAGCTTATTTTATTGTTCTGTTTTCGAAAAAGCAATTCTTACTCAGAATATCGATATAGAACTCATAATGTGCTCATATTGATGAACTCCAACAGCTTTTAACACTTTATTTCAGTCCTCGGTTTGAATATAGTGGCTATTCAAAATCTTCGATTCAAAGCCCTGGAATTTCTCTTACAAGAGTGTGTGGTTCAGTTTGGTGTTAGTCGCTTTTGCCTGAATTCTCCTCGAACTTTGGCTTTGGTATCTGTAGAGTTCTTTGTAGATGTCTTACAAGTTCCGCCATCGTATATCGGTGATTCGGATTTTCCGACCAGCAGCCAACCTGTAGCAATGAAGATGACTCATAATTGATGTACAAAGTAGATAAAAAAAAACAGAAAGAGAAACTTTGAAAAGGAGAATTCAAGCACCGTCTGTCATCAAAACTACACTAACATGTCTTGTTGTTTCCTCAACAACGATTATAAGTACTAAACAGAGAGTAATGTTATGAATTTTCTCCTCAATTAATTTTTTGAATGACACCGAAATTTATCTGATCAGGTATAATCTTCCTCTTGCAGATATAAGTAAAACATTGAAGAGCGAAGTAAAACCTTGATGTGGGTCTGGATTTCCGGATGGACTTTAGAAGGAAAATCCAATCGATAGCCTTCTCTTACCTATAATATGCCGTATAATTCTGAAATATTGAGGGAATGTCATTTATTGACTAAGAATAGATAATTTCATAACTCAATACTCCATGCAAATTCGGACGGCATCAAATCACCTGTATTTACTAAGCTTTAGAACATTGCCATAATTTCGCAAAACAAATTTTATTTCGAAACTGATGTTTTCAACTCTTATTCAATTTTTTCGATATAAAGTACAAACAGCATATCCGAAGTGGATCGCATTCCATCTTATATGAATTTTTTCTTGACGCTTATATTTGCACGTCAAATAATGCTGGTTCTAAGGGTTGTGATTATACAAAAGGCTTATAAATTTCGAAATCCCTCATTTTCGTGCTTTGAAATCTTCTTTGCTAAAGTCGACAGCGTGCAAAATATTGAAAAATGCTGCCGTAATATCATTGAATGAACCCGATATGGTGCTGTGAACTTTGTTGAATAAGAAAGCATAACAAGTGCTCACACTTTGGTTTACTTCTGCGACGGACATTTCTGGGTATGGCTCTATACCATCGTTGTAAATCTCCCAGCACATTATGCCTGGAAATGTACATTTAGACTAACTTCATGAAAGCCTGGTACGATCGCACCGTAGCTGAAAACGTCCGTTTTTTGCGTATAGATAGCCATCCTTAACGTCTCTGGTGCAAGCCATCTAATAGGAACTCTCTTGGCGGGATCCATTCGGTAAACCGTTCCTTTTCGACTCAGACCGAAATCTGAGATTTTCACCTGTAATGCTACATTAAGGCGGCTCATGAAAGGCAATGCAATTTTTTGTGCTTTTTGTGCTTTTTGTGCGAGTCTATCAGCTTAGCAAACATGAGATCAAACAATTCCACCTGATTAGCACCATACAAGCAGTTTCTGGCGGCAATATCCCTGTGAATGACATTTTTGCTATGTAAGTATTCTAGTCCCCATGCTGCCTAAAGTTTAAATTCGATGAGTCCAAAATTAATGCTCTCAGGCCCGTATCTTACTTGCAGACACATTTCGTTCTTCTTCTCCATTGGCTGTTCTGTTCTTTTGAGATATGACGCCAGCGCACCGCATTTTACCTTAGCAATACCGAAAGCTGGTGAAAAAAATAGTGTAAAGTTCCAACTATAGCATTGAATTGAGAAATCGCAATCGAGACATTATAAAGTAGTTTTACTGTCTCATAGAAGTAGCTACCGTTATTTAACATGAGATTGTCAAACTTACTAGTTCCATAATCACCATAAGGGGTTCTTGTCCTGCAGCAACACCATAGAACTTGACTACATTTGGGTGGTCGAACTGTCTCATAAGGCGCGCTTCATGCATAAATTCTTTGATTTGTTCCTTCGTCAAATAGTCCAGTTTGGCCTACGACAGCATCGACATATCACGTTCAGAAGAAGTACCATTTTTTCAAGCAGTAAATTTATTTGGAAAATTACGCACAAGTTTTACGGCAACTGAAACTTTAGACCCATTCTTCAATCTTAGTTTTCCTGCGTGAACTTCACCGAATTCACCTTCTCCTAGAATGCAGCACAATGAAGCGTATAATTGGACAGAGCCTTCTCTGTTCTGATACGGATTACTAAATTGTTTGCTGCGAACGAATCTTTATCCTATTGTGACAAATACTAAGAAATGGCAAAGCAACCTTTTTGCCCTGCAAAATCTAAATTGAGAAATTTCCTCTGCATTGTCACTTTTATCCCAAATTGTTCCCTTCGCTAATTTCTCTTTGGAATTACAGCTCACCTAGTTTCTTCGTCAGTTCTACATCGTCGTGAGACAGCTCCCAGCTTTGACGAGCAATCGGATTACGTAAAATCACATCTTCGGACTGTAACTCACAAAATTTGACGTCACGAAATATCATATATATATATATATAAATATATATATATATTTAGGATTTTTTCTTCTTCTGACATCTTCTGAACACTTTGTATTACGATTTCTATGAATTTTACTAATCAAAGTTATGGGCCGTAAAATTTCATTTCGAAATCTTTGAGATATCATTAAGTCTTCTTATAAATTTTGGCACTAGAGCAATAAGCACCAAGTTTATTAGTCAGAAGTGATAAAAATTACTTAACGACACTACTCAAAGTATGCGCTTTCAGCCTGAACACATTTCTGTCATTTCTTCGTCAATAAATCAATACTCTTCCTCAACTGCTTTGATGACTGCCTCTCGATCAACTTCGCGTGGACGTCCGGAGAGCAGCTGGTCCTTCAAGCTGATGTTTCCGGAGCGAAGCTCAGCAAAGAGCCGAAACGCTGTTCGTTCGACTGGACATGGACACAAATCCTTGAGCCATTGCACGGTTGATTGTCTCAAGGCGCTCTGTGCATTGCGTTCCAATTCGTACTCGTAAATCAGCTTGATAGGCTTCGTTTAGCTGCCATGATTGGTCAAGCATAATCAAGTTTGGTACGAAAAAAGGCTCAGAAAATTCTGCATGAAGCGGTAATGATTTTCTGCTTGAAAAATGCTAGAAATGTGTTCATGCTAATGGCGCATGCTTTAGCTGGCGTTGATAAGCTATTTTAATCACCTTTAGTTAATAAATCGGTTCTTATTACTCTAGTACCAAAACTAGTGAGAAGACCTACAATTTTTTCAAAATCCCACGACAGTGATCTAACACACCGCCGTATTCATTGACAACTCGGTCATATTTCGTCTTTCAAATGACGATTACCAGCTAGATTGCTCCAAACAAAGAATTGAGAGAGATCACCATAAAATCTGCTCAAGTGATGAAATAACTAAAAAATCACTACAGATTTTTTGATCATAAAGTGCACCTGTGAGCCCGTTTTATATCGGCTGACAACCAGAATATTACACAGTTTAATTGGTATTCATCTCTGGGAATGAGTAGCAACAAAGATCTGATAGTCGCCTGCGAATGGTCGACTTAAAACCGAAATCTCTTAGGGATGCCGTCTTTTAGTATGTTCTGCACCTAAGATATCATGATCCTGTAATGCACCACATTAGGCTCCAGTGGAGTTTGTTAAACGTCAGTCGGTATGTTGTCAACAAGAGCATCATACTACAAGCCATTATCCATGTATTCATGATGGCACTGAACCCGAGAAAGCTGCTGTACTTTGAGTGAGAAGTTTTGGCTTGCTTGACAACATGAATTTTATGGTACGTAATATATTCGCCTCGAATCATTGATTCGTCATCCTGGACATGCAGTAGACCACCAATCCGTTAACCTAAGAGAATTCTCCCATCTTCTACGCAAAGACAATTCTCTGTGGGATCGATGGACCGGAATTATCCGTTACAGAAGGTAAGTGTCAATGACTGATAATAAATTACTCTTGGCAGATAATTTCATAATTCTTTTTCGATATATGAATAGGACGTATAATATCCGAAAAATGTGAAAGAGCGCCTGTATTTTACGTTCAATCGCAGCTCACCTTCATTATGGACTCCTTTGTATGCATGTAATACTCAACCAAAGCGCTGACGGATTTGAATTCCAAATTTTCAATAATAAATCTCCCGGACTGTAGCACAGAGATGACGAAGTGCTTGATCTGTCATTTATGCGGTGTTATAGATTATCGGTGATATTGGCAATTTCAGAATAAGTGTGCTTAATTAACTTTCTGACAAAGTACAAATATTTGATAAAGACGAATCTTCGAAGACGACACCTGATCAAAATTTAATGGTCAGTCGCTTACTGGAATTTTTCTCCGGTCATCTACTGATCTGTGCAAAACTACATTTCTTTAGTGTCTATCTTTTACATCGCTGCGCCTTCAACAAACGAACAATATATGAAAAAAGGAACAGAAAGGAAGACAAGTTGGCTTCGTATTCTTCCAATATTCCTGTATCTCCTTATTGCCGCCACCTATCCAATCAATGATATTTCTTGAAATTTTGGATTGAAATATTAGCAAGCATCACAAACGTTATTCCTTTATTCTTATGCACAAACTACTCTTAACTATGCCTATTGTAATTATCACTACATAAGGAACAAAGAAATTTTTTCCGAATAGATGGTTTTATTCTTCATTTTTGCTTTTTCACAACGTTTTCAGTGTTTGGCAGCTACACTTTTACCAATTTAACATTCACTTTCACTATTAGAATATTTCAATCGTTCCTCTTTTCCACCGAATTTTCGGCTTGCTATATTTGTCTTTTTCGACGTCACAGTCAGACGTTTTAATTGATTCTTTATAAGTCGTAATTCTTCTTTCTGATTTCTTAGGCTTAAATGTTCGATGTATTCGATCAAAAGAGTGCATCGCTATAGTATCTATATATATATATACATATATGTATATATATATATATATATATATATATATGTATATATACTATATAGTATATATACATATATACACACATATATAATGCGCAATGTCGTAAGCTTATCAACTTCTGTAAGATCAGGTTTAGTGTTGTTTTTTAATAAGCAGATCAGATTGTTAATAGAAAACAGGAGGCATAGAGAAAAGCTCTTCACTACGAGATTCACTTATGTATAATATTAAGATATAATGCTTATGTATAATATCAAGATATACCTGCTTTGGATATGCGAAAATATTGGATTGTCCCATCATTGCCTTTGCACTATTGTTTCATACAGTTTTTTCTACTTGAAATCAGGTTATTGCAAAAAGGCTGTGATTTGTTGATGACTGTTTTATTAGCCTCAGCCACGATGGTATAGAAGAACATTCCTGCTGCAGAGTGATCAACTGAGAATCAAAATGGATTGGTTCTAGGAGCGCTCGATTATGCGTTACGATTATAAGTTGGAGGCCACATCAAAGAAGGCGGCCGAAAAGATTAACACAGTGTTTTCGTTCCGACGAAGGCGATAGGAGCCGCCAAGGTCATCACTCTTACTGACCAGTCAAGTTTAACGGAAACGCTCTGCTCCAGGAGCTGGAAGTGCATCCGGATGCTAGTATCGGAGATTTGAACAGATATTTGGATACGGTCGTAGCACCATTGCTTTCTTTCTAAATAAAATGAATCACCGTAAAGTGACGCCTCAATGGACACCACATGCATTATCTGCGGCGTCTGCGTTTCACGCGTGATCAACTACGAACGTCATCTGCTGCTATTGCACAGGCAAAACTTTCTCAATATGATCATCGCTTGAGATAAATCCTTTTCGTCTACTGCGAGAACAACACGCGCCACGCCTACTAACTGCCTCTCGACAAGGACCCGGCACCTTAGCGAAAACGAGCTAAAGCCTAAGTTCCATGCAGAAAAGATTATGCTCTCTATTTCCTCTAATTAATAAGGCATGTTGCTTTGTGATCTGCTCGACGACTAGCACACAATCGCTGCTGGCGTCTACGGCGAATTTCTCTGAATATTGGCCGCAAGACTGCGAGAGAAGCGTCCAAAACGGCTCAGTTTTCCCTTACTCCAGAATAACGGCAGGCTCACATAGCAAAGTCGGCTCGCCAGATTTTGAACAAATTAGTTATGCTACGGCATCACATCCACCATATAGCTCTGATAATGCTTTATCAAGAAGTTATTTTTTTCTTGTCCTGAAGCAGCATCTACAGGACAAAAAAACTCGTGACTGCTGTCAGCTCAAGTGCGCCCTCACTGACTTCTCCTGTCGTCGACTTCTTTATTTCTCGTAGAAAAGCATCATCGTTGCATATCAAATGGTTCCATATCATTGATCATAATTACCATTATATTGTTCATCAATTAAAATTCTCTAGTAAAATAATAATCAATGCGACAAAAGTGTGAAATTTTGGAAGAAATGGGACAACCCAACAAATAGTCGACCATGAAAATGTTATATTGTACATTTTTTTTTGGTTACAAGAGGACAAATGGAAAACCACTCTCATTCCTTGGAGAGGAGATTTTCGTAGGAGTGTTGGTAATTTTTCGAAAGCTGAGATTTCTGGCTACAGGCCCATGTGACCTGTTTTCCAAAAGACCATTTTATGACGCTGTAAAATTGAATATGTAGCGTCGTCTCAGACGAGCATATTTCTGTATGGACAGAACTCTTTATTTTGGACTATTAGCAATCATTTGTTAGCGTAATGTTTGCTGATTCCAAACCTGTGCTTATTTTCTAGGAAAACGGTCTTTCCTGCAACGCAACAGGAAAAGCAGGATTGATCCACATGCACGAGCAAAGTGGTCTTTAGCCAATTCACCGGCTGCTGAGCGAGGCAGCAATTGAGGTTGCGCAGTTCGATTGATTTTCGATTGGACTGATGCTAGTGCGAATCTTTGTTATTCAATTACAAATAGCTTCGCCGCCTTGAAAGAAAAGCTTCAGATAAAACGAATGAGTCTGCTAGAAAATGACTTTAAATACTCTTATTTTGCCTTGAATATTTATCAGTATGAACACTTTGATGGAATTTAAGTGGCCAGAAAGTAATAATTGTTTGCAGCAGTGAATCAAAAGCACGCAGATACTACAAAATGTTCTCCACACGTTCATTTGCTCGCAAATCACTCCAGCTGCGTTGCAGAAAACTAGTCTTTTCACGATATAACCACATCGTTTGAATCAGCAAACATTACGCTATTGAATAGTGCAAAGGAAGAGCTCTGTCCTGCGAGATATATGCACATGTGAAACTCAAGAGATTTCCTTCTGTAATAACGTCAAAAAGGCTTTTTCAAAAACCGACCATGTGGGGCTGTATCCGGAAATATGAGCTTTCGAATGATTACTAACACTCCTGTGAAAAATTCCTACCCAGCGAATGAGGCCGCTTTTCAATTTGCTCCTTATAATCAAAAAGAACTGTAGTAGATTGTGCGGAGTCAGCACGGAATTTCACCTTCTGCTTTGCTGTGTAGCGTAATCTACATCACTGCAGGAAAAGTTTGATAGCATGCGTACAGGAGACGTATAATCACTATTCTTGCGTAAATTTTCAACAACGATGTTTTCTGTCAAATTCCTTTCACAAAAAAAGACTTTGAAATTTGCTTAGATATCTAAACTACTCCCACGGCTCCAGTCTTCATTTAGTCTAATTACTTTCTCTGTAAGTTAGAACAACAAGCTACAATGAAGTTGAACAATGACATACTCCTTGATTTTCAAACTCCTGCTTTACCATAACGGATAAGACTAGTGCACGAGCTTTGCCTGCTACGGGTTCAGTAGTTCGCACAAGAAAGTCTCCATTCGAACGGAGCATCTTCTGAAAGAATTTAGCGAATCTTTTTACTCTGACATCTATTGATATACAAGCAAAATTCGGGGCCTTAGGTGCGCTTCAAACAGCTTGATTATCACTTACAGGTGCTCACGCGTTACCCACTGCACCATTGAAATCCATGTTTTGGCTTTGTCTGTCTGCTAGGGTGCCATTAGTAATTAGTCAACGCCATTAATCTAGTGATCACCAAATACAGATATAAGTCAAACAATAAGATTTGAGCTACGGTCTCTTCTTAGCTGTGCTAAATGTCCAAAATGTCCTCTGTCCCGCAGATCAATATCACTGCTGAATGAATGCTGATAACGCTAATGCTTTCGGAAAAATGATTGAGAGAAAAGCACATTGAACACCCTGGTGAAGTAAGTGGTAACTTGTGAGCTTCTGGAAAGATTAATAAGGGATTAGAAGTTTACATGAGTATTCGAGAGAGTGTGTATTGAGAATACTATTGTCTATAAAAATGATATCGAGGAAAGGACGAAATGTTTAGCAAGATCTATATTCGTGGGACGCGCCATATGTTTGGCTTTGTCAAACTTTGTGAAGTTCATTGTATGCACATCTTCCATGCATACTCATTCAAGGTGGCAGATGGCCTTTCGATGTACCAGTTTGTACAGTTGCCCTTCCTGAGAAATCTGGCAGCAAGATGCCGAGCGATGGAACTATGGAAGATAATGTGTGGAACGCAAGCAGTGACTGGCTCATAGTATATTTCGAGGTACCTATCTACCACAGCTCAGGTCATGTTTAAAATTGACTCACCTTAATGTCCTCACGTGGGAGCAGGCCATGATACCAAGATTCGCACGAGAGCTGCTTGTCCATGTCGACTAACCTTCTCGAATGAGATGTGAACAATGAATGAACCACCTTGATTTCAATAAGCTATTCTTGTATTCACTTGTTTACTATCACTTCATTTGTTTGGTTGTTTGACGCATATCGCTGAGATATTATGTATTACGAATACCTTATTATAGTTACGAACTAGCTCGAGCGGTCGTAGACACTAAACTTCCCCGTTCAAAATACCATAAAGAAAACGACATATCGTCTTAGCGTTCAATTAGAGTTCAATATTAGGCGCCGATTGCAAAAATAACAATTTCCGCGTATTTGACAGATTATCACGAGTAACGCTAGTAAGAAAAATCACCTGCAAATATCTTATTTTATAGAAGAATGTTATGAACAACGTAAAAAAGCAAGTTAAACCACTTGTGTCCCTACTGAGTACAAGGCTTTCAAGTCAATGAATGCAAAACGGCAAATAGGTTCTAGTCTTAAGAAAACCATTCCTTGTGAAGATCTCATTTCAAAACAGTTCAATTACATGACCCTTGTTCACTCAGCGTACTACCAATTCTCTGAGGATGGTGCAAGTAAATCTGAAGAAAAAGCAATAGACGGAATACCCAATAATGTGGAGTGCTGTGCAGAAACATTTGTGTCAGCCGGGATTCGAACCCAGATCTCACTCTTTCCTGTAGAGTAACGCTACTACCGTTGCACCACCGACGCTCGTTCTATACAGCATTTTTATTTACGCTCATAGCGCGTTGTCTGCCAACAGCCAACCGCAGACGGTTTGCCGGGGCATCCGCTATCGGCACTGAATCCACCTGTGTTGGCAGATATTGGATCTCGATACTCAGTCAGAATTCTTTATATTTGACTGCCGCTGCAGTGGCATGAATTTATGGTATACCCATAATGTGGAGTACTGTGCAAAAGACTTGCGTCAGCCGGATTCCAATCCAAATCTCACTCTTTCCATTAGAGATGCTACTAACAGTTGCACCACCGACGCTCGTTTTATACAGCACTTTTATTTACGCTATAGCGCGTTGTCTGCCAACAGCCAACCGCCGACGGTTTGCCGGGGCATCCGCTATCGGCATTGAACCCACTTGTGGTGACAGACACTGGATCTCGATAAACACTCAGATTTCTTTTTATTGACTGCCACTACAGTGGTATGATGTTATGGCCTACCATAATCTGGAGTGCTATGGAAAGACATTGCGTTGGCCGGGATTCAAACCCAGATCTCACTCTTTCTGGGAGCGCGTGCAAACAGTTGCTCCACCAACGCTCGATTCTTGCAGTACTTTTTTTACGCCGTGACGCGTTGTATGCCAACAGCCGTCCGTCGACGGTCTGGCGGTACAGTCCGCTATCGGCATTGAACCCAATTGTGTTGACAGACTACTGGATCTCGATTAACACCAGATTTCTTTTTGTTTGACTGCCACAGCAGTGGTATGATGTTATGGTGTACCCATTAATATGGAGTGCTGTGCAAAAAGATTTGCTTCAGGCGGAACTCACCGAGCTGATAGCAGCTGTCCCGTTAAACCGTCGACGGTTGGCTATTGGCATATAACGCGTTACGGCGTAAAAAAGTCCTGTACGAAGCGAGCGTTGGTGGAGCAACTGTTCTCACGCGCTCGCGGAAAGGGTGAGATCTTGGTTCGAATCCCGGCTGATGCAAATGTCTTTGCACTGCACTCCAGATTATGGGGCATGCCATAACATCATACCACTGGAGTAGCATTCAAATAAAAAGGATTGTGACTGATTATCGTTGTCCGATGTCTGTCAAAACAGTGGGTTCAATGCCCATAGCGGCTTCCTTGCGAGACCGTCACTTTTGGCTCTTGGCATACAACGCGTTATGGCGTAAAAAAAGAGTGCCGTACAAAACGAGCGTTGGTGGTGTAACGGTTAGAATACTCTAAGGCAGAGAGTGAGATCTGGGTTGGAATCCCGGCAGACGCAAAAATTTTTGCACAGCACTCCACATTATTGGGTATACCATAACAACATACCACTGCAAGTGACAGTAAAATAAAAATAATTCCGACTAATTATTGATATCCAGTGTCTGCCAACACAAGTGGGTTCAATGCCGCTAGCGTCTGCCCCGCCGGACCGTCGACGGTTGGCTGTTGGCATAGAACGCGTTATAGCGTGAAAAAGAGTGCCGTACAAAATGAGCGTCGGTCATGCAACGGTGAGCATACGCTTGCGGAAAGAGTGAGATCTGGGAGCGTATGCTAACCGTTCCCGGGAGCGTATGCTAACCGTTGCACGACCGAAGCTCGTTTTGTAGAGCACTCTTTTTTACGCCATAACAGTTGTCTAAAAACATCCAACCGTCGACGGTCTGGCGGGGCAACCGCTATCGGCACTGAATCCACCTGTGTTGACAGATATTGGATATTGATACTCATTCAGAATTCTTTATATTTGAATGCCGCTGCAGTGGCATGATGTTATGGTGTACCCAATAATGTGGAGTGCTGTGTAAAGACATTTGCGTCAGCCCGGAATTCGAACCCAAATCTCATTCTTTTTGTTAGAGTATCCTAATCGTTGCACCACCAGCGCTCGTTCTATATAGCACTTTTTTATGGCTATAACGCATTGTGCTAAACAGTCAACCGTCGACGGTCTGGCACTGCAGCCGCTATCGGCATCGCACCCGCTTGTTTTGACAGAAATTTGATATGGATAATCAGCCAGATTTCTTTTATGTGTAGTACTGCGCAAGGACATTCCAACTCAGCCGAAATTCCAACCCATATTTCACTCTTCCTGTCAGAGTATTCTAATCGTTGCACCACTAGCGCTCGTTTTGTACAACACCCTTTTTTACGCCATTTCACTCATTTAAAAGTCCGCCTTCTCCTGCGTTGATTGGTAGTAATTTGTTTATTTTTTTTCAAGATTGAGTTAACAAGCGAGCAAATTAGGCTGTTGATGATGCAAGAATGGCTGTTGTGTTCAAATGCAACGTTGACAACTAAACGCATTAATCTAGACGACCTAAGGCGGCTGATCTTCCAAACTTTACCTTCGTCAAACTTTTTGAGCCACCCGCACACCATACTTATGCCAACTGCGCGTTCGCCTTAAGCCAGCTTGAGGAGTTCACATGCCACCCTTGCATTTGAACCAAACAGCCATTCGTGCGTCATCACCTGTACCACCTTCCGCCTCTTTGGTCGTCGAGTGACTCGAGCGGGTACCAGAAACTCTTGCATTTTTTCCTATCGCTTGCAAGAGTAGCCCAGTAAGTCCTTCTCGCTCTGAGGATTCGTTGAGCATCATACCTTTCTTTTATCGTATTCGTGAAGAAATCGGACAAACGGGTCGGTGGTCTATCTTTAAGGCGCTTGACGTCCCGAGGATCCAGTCGGTAGCAGCTCTCGCCCATCGGTTGTTGTCGAGGCGTGTCACGTGTCAGGCCCACCTTATTTTCAATATACTGGCGTGTAAAACGACGTCTCTAATTTTCTGTCGTTGACGTAGGTCGAAACTTCTCATTGCGAGATACGAGATACTCCTAGCATGGACTTTCGACAGCGCGTTCGGTAACGCCAAGTGATTTTTCATCCTGCTTACGTAGCGACCAGGTTTCTGCTGCGTACGTTAGATCAGGGATAATTGTCGAGTCGAAAATGTGGGCACGGAGTCGGATGTTCTTTGTCCTCTTCACTACATCTTCAATGCCCTCAAACGTTCCCCAAGCCGCTCGTATAATCGTGCTCAACTCTGGAGCAATGTCGTTCGTCATGTTGATTTCATGACCATAGATAGAAGTAATTGGAGCAATCGAAGATTGTCGTTCCGATGAGCGTGAATGGGGCATTCGGAATCCATCTGTTCCTCATGAACAACGTTTTCGTTAGATTCAATTGAATACCAATCTTTCCGCAGGCGATATCGAAATCGGTCGACATTCGTTCCGCTTGGCTGATGTTTGGTGATATGAGAACGATATCGTCAGCAAAGCGAAGATGATTTTAGTCGACCGTCAATTTTCACTCCCATATCGCCCCATTCTAATGCGCATGACGTTTTGTAGGATGACAGTGAAGTTTTGGCAAAATTGTATCGCCTTGTCGAACCCCTCTTCTTACGTCAATACTGATGTTATTGTATAATGGAGATATTTTGGTCTGAATCCTTATAAAGCTCACGAAGGATCATTATGTACCTAGTAGGGACGCCCTGTTTATCCAAAACCTCTAAAACCGCTTCCTTTTTCACTGAATCAAAAGCTTTGTTGAGATCGATAAAAGTGAGACAGAGTGGTTGTTTGTACTGTCGTGAAACTCCAATGAGTCTTGTAATTGTGTGAATGTCGTCTGTGGTACTAAATTCTTTTCGGAACCCTGCTTATTCGCTTGGCTGTCCTTCGTCCAGTGTTCTGACAACCCTGTTCAGGAATGACTCGACTAAAGAGTTTATAGACAGCGCAAGCAAGCAGATTGGGCGACAATTGCCTATGACGTGAGGGTCTCCTTTCTGAACAACAATACGGTCTCGCTGGTTTTTCACTGAATAAGGACCTTGCATTCTGACAGGTAGTGAGTGAAGAGCCGAGCTAGGGTGTTGATGAGAACTGGCGGCAGGTTCTTCAGGTGCTCTGGTCTAATCTTGTCTTGACCGGGTGCTGTTCTGTTTTTCGCGACGATATAGCATGTCGGATTTCGGAAAGGAGGACCAGTGGAACGACCTGTGTTTTCTCGTTCAATTTGTATGACGGTAACAGGACATGGCTAGAAAAGAGATTCGAGTAGTATTGGTGGATTATCTTCTCATAGCCCTTCTCAGAGGTGTAAGCATCATTTCAGCGTATCGGAGTGCAATCATCTTGGTCTTATAGTTGGCTTAGCCTCGCTAGGCTTTGCGAATGCTCTTCCCGGCTTCTGCAGCTTCTGCCATAACTGCTCCTCTTCTCCTTTTAGGGTATTCTTTTATTGCTTCTCTGCAGCGTTTCGCAAGTTCGGACGTGGGGTTTCGGTTACCTATAGCTTTTGCGATTCCACGTTGACGTATCAGCTCGAGTGTCTGCGGAAGCAAGCTTGTCTTCGTGACCTTGAGACTCTCGGCTTTCATAGCGCTAATGTGAAAATATTCAACAAGCCAATCTTTTCTTTGTCGATGTTGTCGACAACGGTATCTTCCCAAGATCCGACTAATGATTTGAATACATTTCAGTATGGTAGTTTTGAAACTTCATTGTTTAAATTTAGCGGCTTTTTTCCTCTCCGTAAAAAAGAAAACGTTGCGCTAAGGAGGCGATTGTCTGGTCCCTTGTAGAACTTAGGAGCAACAGCAGCATCGGTCAGACAAAAGCTTTGATTAACTAAGATGTGGTCCATTTCGTTATCGTACTCTCCATTGGGAGACTCGCACGTCCATCACTGAGAGTGAGGCTTTTGGAATTATGATTTACCATGGATGGTTTGGATCGTCATGATAAAGTCAGATAGCCGCTCACCCTGTTCATTCCATTCTAGACCGTGGGTCCCTATGTGACGTTCTTCAGACGTTCTTCTAGGTCCAATTTTTGCATTAGAATCTCCGACAATGACCTTGAAGAATGTACGATCTTCTTTGAAGAATTTTTCGAGGTCCATATAGAACGCTTCGACTTCGTCTTCGTCATAGCTTGATGTTGGTGCATAAGCAACGAAGACAGTCGAAGCCGGCATAGAACTACATCTTTTCAGCCATAATCGTCCGATTCGGGCTATTAGTTGTTCAAATGCATCAATGTTTACGGCCAAATTCGATTTGACGAAGACGCCAACGTCGCCGACACCTTTGCTATCGCATGTTCCATGGAACAATAGTTCTCTTCCGGTGTCAGAAACAGCGTGAAAAGGATGGCGCCTTCTCGTTTCAGCCAGGCCACTGACGTCGTACCTTACGTCGCTCTTCTTGCTTGAATTAATAGATCTTCTACAGCGGATTCGTGAGCAAGGGTTCTTGCATTGTAGGCAAAAACCGTCATTACAGTCCATTTCGATCTTGGCGGCCTAGTTTGGTCCTGAGATTTTAGCACCCTCTCCGTACTCGTCCTACCTGGCGCTGAAGTACCCGGGGCTCTTTGGGGGTCATGTACACGTGCGTCATTAACAACCTATTTTTCTCGCTTATCAACTCAATCTTGAAATAAGTAAATGAAATATATACCTATCAATGCGGGAGAAGATGAGCTTTCAAATGAGGCCAAAAACACAGGTAAAAGCCGACACCTAAACATTTTCTCAGAACTTCTTCACCAACGTATTATCATAATTTCCACTCATTATCTTTCTGTCTAAAAAGTAAAGAAACAATGAATTGAGTACTGTCGCACAATTTCAAATTGCAGCATGAGCCCACAGAAAACTCCCACGCTTCATTAGTTGACCAATAAATCATTGACCTTCAGCGCAGTTCTAATCTGGCTTTGATAACCTCGTGAAGAGTTTGGGTTCTTAAAGGTTACAGTGTTAGAGATGATCTGCCGCTATCTAGTTCGAATATGGCAATGTTATTAAAGCAAATTTATCTAATTACATGTTGAATGAAAGATTACGGGTACCAAAATTGGTAGTTTTTCGACGCGTAACAAAAATTGCACAGATCTAATGAGCGGTGCTTTGATGAATTATAGTACCTACTACAAATAGTGTAATGTACACGTGCACGGTAAATGTGATTCTTCAAAGCCATATTATGCCTCTTTGAACCTTTCAGGCAGTTCTCTCGCTTCTTGAACCGAGGAATGGAATGAAGAGTTTCTCTACAGCAAATGACATTGGTTTCTCATTTGTCTTCTCTCAGTCAGACAGAACCAAAAGTCCTTTTTCTAATGCTATAGCAGAAAGAAAACATTTGTGCTTCATACAGACATATTTCTCGCAGTACAAAACTCGTCCCTTGAATTATAAGTCGCCATTCGATAGCCTAACTTTTAGCCATTCCAATGTTATACTTATTTTTAGGTAAGTCGTTCCACTGCAGTGTAGCAGAACACATATGATTAAGTTTCACATTTGCGGCCTATTGTTTGATAGCTATTGTGTGCTGACTGCGGGCCAATAACCCGCGATTGACAAGTATTGCAGATGTAATTCATATGTGAAGTGCGATTTCTGTCATTTAACTAGGGAATTTTTCTGTATTTTTGAAGGAAGTCCATATAAAACGTAGGACTCTAGAACTACAGGGTTTTCTCTACACGTTCATAAGGTTTCATTGCTTTCAGATAAATCAGAGTAAGAGGTGGCGGCCGGTGTAAAACATAGTTTTATTTTAAACGCTATAGCACTATAAAAAGCTCTATTCAAAAGCGGCTAAATGGCGCAGTAGTCAGAAATCTAAGCCCTTGAATGATTCCTAGAAGTGAAATGAAAATTTTTTGATGAGACCACAATAACTTTGAAAATGGTGCGGCCACAATTCTTCACAGGGACCGTAAAATTTGATGCTTAGCAAACTTTATTGTTATGAAGACGTTAATTATTATAGGAAGAAATTCTATAAGCGCATTTTCAATAAAATGAATACCAGGTTCCTTGAAAATTATCCTCTTTCCAAAACATAACTGTGTTGAACGCAAACGCCTACTGTGGTACGTTTTCACGTCCCTTGCCTTTTTACCTAATCGAGATATAATTACAGTCATCATTGAATAACTTAAACTAATAATTTGAACACTGGGTCTGGTTTGCGGAAAGACTTTATTGTCGTGGTCAGGCAACGAGAAAAAAATTACGGCTTGCTTTCGTAATACTCAGGACTTGATTCAATCCCCACAGAAACTTTTGCGGTATTATATAGTAGAACTTAAATTTTATATAGTAAAGACAAACATCTACAGTTCTCACTATTTGAGGGATCCAGCCTGGTTAGTCGCGAGGACATGTGTTGCGTCCCACGTGGTGGATAGGAGAACTCAAATCAAACCAAAAGCTAGCGTGCACTACTTAGAGAAGCAGGTGCATTCAGGGGATGAGCTACCTGCTTCTGCTGCGCCTATCTGCCAAAACTCTATTTCTACGAATCAAACCGGCCAAAATCCTCTAACCAAGTGGCTGAGAAGTACATGGGAGGCGGCTAGGTGTCTCCTATAACAAATAAGCCTCTCCCGCGTCTTCGACAGAGACTGGCAAGCTCCTTTGTGCATACCTATTCCTCACGTTTAGAACCTACCAAGCTATCCGTTGAGTGTCAAAGTACTAGAAACAACAATAAATGTGAACCTCATTTCCGTGACCACGGAAAATCCACCAATACGGCAGCGCTGCGCAGGACCCGTACAGAGAGGCTGCTAAAATCTCAGTGCCGAACTAGGCTATCAAAATGGAAACGGACTGAAAGGACGATCTGTGCCTATAATGCGCGAAGACTTGCTCACAAATCTGCTGCAGAAGATCTATTGATTTAAGCAAGAAGGATAAGGAACTAAGTCATTGACCCGGCTGGGACGAGATGGCACCATCCTTTTCACTCCTTTCTTAACACCGAAGAAGAAGTTTTTCTTCAATCATGCGATAGCAGAGGTACCGACAGCGTTAAAGGCCTCGTCAAATCGAATTTGACGGTGAACATGATTAATAACCAGTATCGGACGATTACAGTTGAAACGACGTGGTTCAATGCCGGCTTTGACCATCTTTGTTGCTTACGCATCAACACCAAGCTATGACGAAGATGAAGTCGAAGCGTTCTATGCGGATCGAAAAATCCTCTTGAAAAGACCATATTTTCTTTAAGATTATTCTTGAAAACTTCAAGGCGAAAACTGGACTTAGAAGAACGTCTGAAAAACGTCACATTGGTACCCACGGAATAGAATGGAATGAACAGAATGAGACACTGAGTTTATCAACATGACCCAAATGATCAATAATAGCTAGTAAGTCCGAAAGCATCACTCTCAGCAGTGGATGTGAGAGTCTCTCAATGGAGAGTACCACAACGAAATAGACCACGTCTTGGCAAATTAAGATTTTGCCTACCGTTGTCGCTGTTATTTCTAAGTTTTACACGGGATCAAACCATCGCCTCCTTCGCGCAACTTTTCGTTTCTCGCGTAAAGGAGTGCGAGGAGTTAAATCCAAACAACGAAGTTCTAGAACTACCATAAACTGGGTTGTATTCAAATCATTGGTCGGCTCATGGAGAGATACCGTTGTCGTTAACATCGACGAAGAATACGACTGGCTTGTTGAATATCTTCATGTTAGCGCTATGAAAGCCGGCAACCCCACAGTTACGAAGAGACGCCTTTCTTCACAGACACTCGAACTGATATTTCAATGTGGAATTTACGATCTGCAGGTAACCGAAACCTTGCGTGCGGACTTGCAAAACGCAGCAGAGAAGCAACAAAAGAAGACCTCGAAGAGAGAAGAGCAGAGCTATGGCAGAGGCTGCAAGAGCCGGGAAGAGCATTTGCAAACCCTCGCGAAGTTTACCAATTATGAGACCAAGATGATTGCACTCCGATACCCTAGCGAGGCCCTTACAGTTTCGAGAGGATCAATGGAGAAAATTATCTACCGGTACTATTCGGATCTCTTCGCTAACCATGTCCTCTTGCTGTCATATGAATTGAAAGAGGATGAACCTGCCGTTCCACCAGTCCTCCTTTCCGAGGTCCGACATGCTATATCGCTGATGAAGAACATAACAACACTCGGTCAAGACAGGATTATACCAGAATACCTGAAAAGCCTACCGCTAGTTTCATCAACACCCTGGCTCGGCTCTTCACTCGCTACATGTCACAATGCAAGGTTCCCATTCAATAGAAAACCAGCAAGACCGTGTTGTTTTTAAGAAAGGAGACTTTCACGACACAGGCAATTATCGCTCAATCTGCTTGTTGTCCGTTGTCTATAAACTCTTTCCTCATGTGATCCTAAGCAGGATTGATAGAACACTGGGCGAAGGGCAGCCGTACGAACAGGCAGAGTCCCGAAAGGGATCAGTACCATAGATCACATCCACACGAAAACAAGACTCATTCCGAGAGTACAAACTACCTCTCTGTCTCACTTTCATCTTTCTGAAAAAAGTCTTTGATTTATTGGAAACACAAGCGGTTGTAGAGGCTCTGGATAAGCAGGGCGTCCCTACTTGGTGAATAAGATTCTTCTTGAGCTCTTTAAAGATTTCACGACTAAAATATCTCCATTCTACAACAATATCACCATTGCCGTAAGAAGGGGTTTCGACGAGGCGATACAATTTCGCCAAAATGAATCACTGTCACCCTCCAAAACATCATGGGAACATTTGAAGGGAACGCTATGGTAGTGAGAATTGACAGTGGACAATTAAACCATCTTTGATTTGCTGATGATATCGTCCTCATAACACACATCACCAGCCAAGCGGAAAGATCGTTAACCGATTTCGATAACGCTTGTGGAAAGATAGGTTTTAAACTAAAACTATCGAAAACGATGTTTATAAGGAACGGATGGGTTTTGAACGCCCCATTCACGCTCAACGGAACGACAATCTCCGAATGCTCCAGTTACGTCTTTCTAGGTCGTGCAATCAACATGATGCACGGCCTAGCTCCAGAGTTGAGCAGGAGGAAACGAGCTTCTTGGGGAACGGTTAAGAGCATCGAAGATGTAGTGAAGAGGACCAAGAACATTTGACTCCGTGCCCACCTTTTCGACTCGACGATTATCCCTGCCCTAATGTACGCAGCAAAAACCTGGTCGCTAGGTAAACAGGATGGAAGATCACTTGGCGTTATCGAACGCGCTGTCGAAAGTCGATGCTAAGAGTATCCCGCATCTTGCAAATAAGACAAAGGATTCGAAATCCCGACTTACGTCAACGATCGAAGAGCAGTGAAGCCGGTCTACACTTCAGGATATCGAAAATAGGGCATGCTGGACACGTGGTGCGATTCAACGACAACCGATGGTTGAGAGCCCATAATTACTAAATTTCACGCGATATCAAGCGCTCTACAGGAAGACCACGACTATTTGGTCCGATTTCTCTACAAAGGGCATAAGAGAAAGACATTATGCTCAGCGAATCCCTGGGGCGATCAGGACCCGCTGGGCTACCCTTGCACGCTATAGGGAAAATTTGAAGGGTTGGTGGTATCCGCTCGATTCACTTGACGATCAACGAGACGACAGGTGATACACGTGAAAGACATATATATAGTAAAATGTAAGACTAAAAAGCACGAGTGGCGTGGTCAGAGGTGCTCTGCGCTGCACACAAGGTCAATGGTTGGATTTTGCGCTCATGGCTCATCAAGCCTTCCATCCTTCCAGGGTAGCTGACTGGTACCAGACTTGTCTGGGAGGAGAAGCAGCACTGATTCGACACATCGATAGGCCACAGCAGGTCATTGCTTAGGCCAGGATTGCATTCAGTTATTTCAAACGCAGCGAAATTTTGGAATGCATGGCGCATCTTTTATGGATTAATCAACTTCGGAAGCTGTCCTTTTTTTGTAGTGAAACTTTGATTATAAGCAGATTTTGCCGCTAAGGAAAGACTGAGTATAGCTGAAGAGATTTTTATTAACGTAGTTTTAGTAAAGAAAAGGCTCAGTTGTCTTAAAAGTTCAACGTTTAAAACCAAAGCTGCATGTTTTGTGAGGAAGTGCATAGGACACCTGAATTTGTGAGCATGTCCAGTGATAAAAGCCACCATGATAATGCTCAAAGAGCAATATACGAGATAAAATTAATTACAGCTATGGAAGGATAGAGCAACGTCTGCTCTACTGGGACGAGAAAAGTTCTGATTACTTTCCTACACGTATTTTAACGATAATATATAACAATTAAGTCCGTTATATTGAGGAAATGACTAGCTTCAATTTATCAACAACTATGACAACAGGGAATAAAATTTGCAGTGAACCCTCAAAATCGCTTTCTTTGGCCTCTATATATATTCATGAAGTCACTTGCAAAGAAATCCATCTCTGGTCGTACATATTTCCACCGTTATTTCTTCTCAAGCGCCTGTCGAAGCGGTTTTAAGCGAATCTACGTTAGTGTAGCAAGCAGCCAAGATTTTTCGCTAGTATGTACCACACAGTTTAGTCCATTACAATGTTCTTGCCCCAAGAGAAATAGCATGAGATCATCATTTAATTACTTACCGATTGCTGCAAGTATGCCTAGTTATTTACCTTCAAGTAAAGACTATGGGATATATTACGGAATGCCTCGGACAGAGACAAGAATTCAACGGGGCGACAGCTAATCGAATAGCGTAATTTGTTGTGTATCATGGCAAATGAATCACCTTTTTTTGCTAAACTCCTGTTCTCGGTTATTGAGATAACCAATCTCAGTTGCTTAATAACCCTTTTTGTGCACTCTCGGTATTGTCCGCTCGCTCTAAATACACGTAACATTCGTAGTTGTAGATCTTTCGCCATCAATTCGTGCGTCCATCATTTGAATACATATCGGTAAAATGAAGAAGCGTCTGACAGTGTCGTTTTGTTTTGCCATACATCATTGAAACCGTTTCCAATGTCCTTAAACACAACAGTGTCCAACGTTTTAGGTAGTGAATTAACAGAATTGCAATGCTGTCGCACTCGATTTTCATCTTGAATTTATGCTCCCTGAATATATTCTGTTCTCCGTTAGTCTACTATTGTACTAATTTTAGTTCATACTAGTACCTTTCCCCTATTCTCTGTAACTGCTGTTCCTTTGTAAAAGCTTTAACAGGTTCAAGTAAATTCTGCAGGAGTGATATCTTAGACTTTTACTTAACATTCATTTTTATTGGTTTGACAAGACAAGGAAAGTTTTCTCAACGTCGTCTTTCTTTTTTTTCGTGTTTTTCAGCGCGAACTGCCTGAGTAGCCATGACTGCAACGAATGTTTATATTTAGGCTTAATACCTCTCTAAAGGTTCGAAAAAATAAATGGAATAAAAATAAGTTGAATGAAAAATTACTGCATTGCAGTGCGAACCAAGCAGATGAATAAAAAAATTGAAACTCGCTACCTGAACTTTTGACGTATTCCTTATTTTTCGAGACTGAATATTTACAACTGCTAACAACAGCCAGTCGTTCCGATGATGTGTGTGCTCGATGATTGCGTGAGTCCACCATTTTGAGGTGGTGTACCTCTCAAATGAAGCAATCTCACTCAGCGAAGCCTTCTTGTATCACCATTTTCTTAATGAAATATTTTCTCTCAGATAAAAATTTGTTTGCGGTACGATTATAATATAGTAGTGATCTTACATAACAATACGATATTTTACTTTTATCATAACGCCGTTTCTTTTTTTTTTTCTCCGGGTTTGTAGTTTCATTCATTCCTCTTGTCACCTTTCAAGTGAGCTAATCTTAATTAATATTCCCGGTTCCTACAGCTTGCCAGTCGGTGTTTTGGAAATAACACACAGTTCTGGTGTTCAAGTCGTCAACTATCTAAGGATGGGGCACAAAGTGAGTCCAGAACATGACTCCGAATGAAGACCCTAACTTGTGCGTTAAAGGTGCCTCCAGCACTTACTCTACCATCCCTTGACATCAAACATAACATTATGAAAAGTAACTTGGCGATATCAAACATTTGACTGATATTTTTTCAATAGTACTGTGCTAGTGATACAATGTACTATTCGAGTTCCTTGTGAGTGTGACTGATAAAAGTATTAAGTTCGTGCCCAAGTCAAGTGCAAACGAAAATTCGGTCTTCCTATTTACCTAACACCAGTGTTAATCAAGAACACCACCGATCAACGAACTGGGAATGTGAAAGATAAATCTTCGGGTTTTGATCAATACCTAAGAGATGCGCAGTGCGTTCGAGCACATGAAGGATCGTTGGAGGCGACCGAATTGAGATCTGAATCATCCAATGATTCGGAATGGGTTTCCAATGCATAAATTTGATAATTCCACCCTCCTAGACAAGCTTGATAGAGTGTTATAAATTCCACAAAGACCGAAGCCCTGGCGATCACTGGGAACGATTGGAGACATAGACCAACACGAATTGTGGAGCACCTCTAATCTTCACGCTTCATATGCCACATTCCCTTCAAAAAATGATAATCGTTTTAAATATAGGTCGTTTCCACCTACACTGTTAAAATTTAAAGAGTGGTACTTCTGCTTTAGAACTTTCACAGAGCTTCAAAAGGCACAGAATATCAAGCCTTCCCGTAAGTTTTGGCGCTAGAGTAATTAACACAAAATTTATCATTCAAAATCAATAGAAATTGCTCATCTGTAATATTAGAGTGTACATCATCAGCCTGTACACATTTACCTGCCACTTTTCAGGCAACAAATCAACACAATGCTCATAGAACTCGTCATCCTTATATTTAGAATGTTTACTCCTTGACGCAAATGCTTGGTGTCTCAGAACTTCTTCTAGCACAGGAAGTGCTCCAGTGACCGGAAGTGATAGTCAGCACTCGCAATCACTCTTATCCAACTTTGGAAGCTTTTGTCCAGCGGAAGGGGATGATTCTTTGTTCGTCGCCTTATAACAGACAATTACACGAGTCTACAACAAATCCTAATCAGACAAAATGGGTAAAATTGCTTGTCGAGCGACGTCTAGCTGTTAACTGCAAGTAATGAAATCTCAATTACTTATGTACCAACCATTTTCACTTTCCATTGAAGAACAGTACATTGGTCAACATTGACTTCCTCTGCAACATTTCGGTAAAGTGAAGAGGATCAGCTTTGATAATTACTCTCAGTTAGTTGGTCGTTGTCAACTTTCCATGGTCGGCCACTACGGCAGTCATCCTCAGAGGCCTAGTCTCTTTTAGGGAACTTTCTGAATTTTTGCTGCACTGTAGGTTTGCCACATTCCTGGGGAAAAGCGTCGTTGGTGATATAAGTTGTCACTGCTGCTTGCTGACCCATTTGACTACCAGTGTTTTTGCACCAGCATATCCTCTGCTCGGTCTAAAATAAACTTAGAATAAAAGAGCGAGAAACGGGCACAGAAGTGATTCTAAACACAACCTCATTTACTCGAGAATTTGTTTCAACATATTCGGCAAATTTTAACATACATGAATCACCATTTGTTTCGCATCAACCTAATGTTTCTCTTGCGAGAGCTTCAGTAGTGTCATATCTGTGCGCGGTGCCCAAGGAGGTTTGGTGGCGGTTGAAGTCTATAACAGAGAAACACCAGGTTCAAAGTTTTACTCATATCTCATTGTCTTTGTGGCTGTAATTCACATAGTATGTTGCCGATGAAATAAATAATATGGTAAGAAGATGAAAAGATTGGATTCAGTATTTTTTTTCGTTCACATTCTATAACCATTTATTCTGAAAGCTGACGGTTCGAAGGCTTCGAAAAAATTCTCAGTGATTTTTTTACGCTCTCTTTTTCGCTTTGTAATGAATCTATAGGCTTGTTTGACTTGATGCGCGAAACCAAACAAGCGATCATACGGAAACATGGTGGGAGAAAAGATCTGATAATTTTTTCAAATAATCGGAGATCATTTTATTCGGCCGCCTATTGCGGTTTTATGATGTTTCAATAAACCCAACGATGTAGAGTGATGCGCAAAAACTTTCGCGTCAGCCGGGATTAGAACCCAGATCTTAGTCTTTCCGGGAGCATGTGCTAAACCGTTGCACCACCATCTGTCAACAAAAGTGGGTTCAATGTCAATAATGACTGCCCCGCCACACCGTCGACGCTTGGCTGTTGGCATACAATGCGTTTTAGCGTAAAAAAGAGTGCCGTACAAAACGAGCGTCTGTGGTGCAACAGTTTAGCACATATCCCGGAAGGAGTAAGATCTGAGTTCGAATCCCGGCGGACGCAAGCGTTTTTGCACACCACTCCACATCGTTCGGTTTTTTCAGGTATTTTAACGTTAAGAAAGTACTGGATTAACAATAAATTCATTCAAGAAATAAAAAAATTATCTCAAGATTGCCTTCTGTAACTTCTGTACATTTTCGAAGTTTTTTGCGCAAATTTCAACGATGTTCGCAAACGATTCCATTGTAATTTCGTCCCAAGCGCGTTTAAAAGTCGTTTTGAGAGCGTCTACGGTAATGCAGCAAGTAGCCCAGACTACTTCTTGTAGCATGGAACATGATTCATTGGGTGGATATCCCGGGAGTTTGACGGCCAGCCTTAGCCTCAAAATCGTAAAAAACACCTTCTAACAAATAAAAATCGTCGAGATGTTCGAGTGCGCAGGAGCCTGCTTATGCGTTCGTCGGCGCCATAGTCTTGTGTGGCCAAGGCTCCAGTAGATTTCTTAAAATTTGTCGCTGATGCTGGCAGTGTTGATTTCGACGTCTCTGTTGCTGAAAACCAACTCAAACGGCAACTTTTCGGTGACGCAAATGCCGGCTCACATTATCATAGAGGTCGGAAATGACTCGGGCGCATGGGCTTTACCACTGCGTGCTTTTGCTGACCCTTAAGGTGTTAACGCTGATTCTGGTGACTGTGGAGCGGTTCAAGCAATATCTTTTCATCCGTGAAAGTACCTCTGACAAAGAAACATGAGCTATGAAGCGAATCATTCGGCGAGACCTTAAAACTGTTTCTCTTTCATATTTTTGCCCGCAAAGTGTACACGAGCGATTTTGTAGCAGCGCAGCTTCAGCTTATTTTCGACAATAGCTCGGACAAATTCAATTAAAGGCATTATATAAATAAAAAACGATTAAAATGCAAAATTATTAGGAATTTCCTTGCATCCTGCATTTGTAGTCCGGGGTAAACGATTGTTTTGTACCCTTCTTACCACCTCCACACGTAACTTCAATGTGACTATTTCCATGTTGCTTTCGGAGCTCTATCAACACATCGGATACCTTCTTGTCCGTCCAAATACTTCCCATGAATATCGTCCATAATCACCTAAAAAAGATGAGAATATGGCTGACAGTTGTGAAGCTTCTAATCGCAGAAATGAGAAAGGGTATGCTCAAATAGATAGTCTTAGTTGAAATATTCTGTTTTGTCTGCATATAAGACTATTATGGAATCCTGCTCGACCGCTTTCAAGAAAACATTGACGGTGAAGAGATTGGTGACGAAGTCGATAACACGAGAAAGCAGGGCATTCGTCACAAATGTTGACTCTGTAGTGAAATAAGTAATGAGGAACAATATAGTACGAAAGACAGAGTATAGTCGATGAGTGTGCAAGGAAAGTGCTGTTGCTCAAAAACCTGCTTTTCGACGAAAGACGGACAGGTGTTCAAGGCAACGTAATACTCATATGGAATGAGCTAATTAACCTGTAGCAGCTAATCGTGATGGGTCTTGCTCCTTTGCACACCTGCAAAACATGGGTTTACTTAATTGCAGGCACTACTCTTAAACCAACTTTTTCCAGACTTGCAGACATTCTAGTGGATAAATTGTGAGGAATAAGAATCTTAGATAAACATGTCAAATCAAAGGTCTCGAGCACATAAGATGTAAGTCATGTTCTGCACTCTCCATAAAGGTATAGCCCACACTGCTCAGCATTCACTTTCTTAGAAAGTTCACCTTCGAAAGTAATTTATTGAGCATCTGCAAGCCAATTGACTTTCCCAGTTCCCGCAGAAAGAGAAACGTCCGAAACATTAGAGCCCTAAAGTATTTTTGGGATTTAAGCAGTTGGGTGGATACTGAAAGTTAGAAAAAAGCTCTGTGCTGCGAAACCTGCGCAAATGTGAAACATGACTACATTTTTACGGTCACGGCACAATTATGAGGGCATTTCGAAACATAAAAGATACAAGCCAACTAATGACAATAAAAACTCTTCAAATAAAATGAAAAACGCCTTTTATCGAGAAGATAAAATAAGATGGAGATAACGGAAAATTACTTAATTTCTTTTTCTCCTCGAGTAATTAGTTGATATTTTTTGTTACTTTATTGACCCGACTTCACAGTGTTTTTTTCTTAGCTGTGCCGATCCTAGTGCTTCTACTATTCATTTCTTTTTTCATCCTCTTCTTGAACGTCGTAGAATACTAGTTAAGCGAGTTTCCTTGCTATCTTAAGAATAGCCTGGATGAAGCGTTCCATAGGGCGTGCCGGCTGCCAGAGAGTTAGAGGGTGGGGGAGGGGAGTTGGAGCCCGGCTCCACGTGCGCCGTCATTAGCATCACGGCCACTCAGCCACGGCGCTCCCAACATTTCTGTACCACAATTAGTCACCTTCGTTATTATGTGCAAGAATAACGGGAACCAAGATTGTTTCGTACTCCAGAGATAGATATCTACAAGATGTAAACTAGCCTGAAATACGGCGCAATTTCACCTACCTACTTACTTATACACCATGTTATGCAGATTACCCTTTGAACCATCTAAATCTCGGTAGAACGCCCACTTTAAAGAGCCATAATTTGATGTATTAGGAATTCATACCTGTTTTCGCAATATATTAGTTGCACAAATCTAACTCCATCGTTTATAAGGCTCAAATATTCAATTAATACAATTGTCATATTAGAGTTTTAGTAAATATAATTTTCATTATCAACAATAATATATCTGATAATTATTCTTGAGCCAACGTGATATGTGGTCTATATGGGCAGCCTATAGATCCAAATGCGTGTGTTTCGGCCTAACAGCTTCGTCAGTTCGGCAGTACCCTTAGTCTTTAGCCAATCCTCTTGGAGGCTCCTACATCCCTTATGTAAACTCGGCGACAACGTACGATTTACACGTGCTGTCAAGTGAAATAATTCACTAGAACAGCAGTGTTTCACATTCGATTGCTCTTGGGTGGTATCTATGAAATATAATACCGTTTAATTTAAGTGCTTTCTTGAGACCACTCCTGAAATTCTGATATCGCTGTTAAGTATTTTCTAGAAGTCATGAGGCCTTTTATGGGCAGCTTATAGAGCTCAGTAAACGTGTTCAAAAGTAATTTTCAGTAATATTGAAATTTTGAGTGTGAACTTAAGAAAACACTTGGAAGGGACGGTATAATGTTTCATAACTATCAGCCAGTAGAAATCGAGTGTAAAACACTGCCCTCCTAGTGATTTATTTCATCTGACGGCACCTGTAAATCGTGCGTCATCGTCTACTCTATATAGGCGGATATAGGGGCGCCCGAGAGGGTTGGTAAAGACGAAGGGTACTGCCCAACTGACGAAGCAGATAAGCCGAAACACCTGTGGGTTGCCTATAAGGACCACGTGACATGTTGGCTCAAGAACTGAAGAAAAATTACCAGATATATTGAAATATTGAGCGTCGTTGAGAAGGCACCCTAGCCGAGCGATTAACGATAACATCTTTTCAATTTTTGGTATTCGTTGCAAAGCAGTCTTTCTCTTCATAGGTGGTGGCTTTGCTTGAATTAAACGTGAAATCAAAGCTCCAAATTTAAGTTTTACGTAAAAGCCTATCTTCAAAGTAATTTTTGAGCATCTGACAAGCCAATTGTATTTCCCAGTTCCCGCAGAAAGAAAAACGTGAAAGCACTCTAAGCTGAGAAAGATATTTTGGATTTTATCATTGCTTCTATTGTAAGAGCAAAAAATAATTTAGTGGCGGGGTCATATTCGTTTAATTAATAGGACATAGATGTAATAAAAGCCTTCTTCCGTTTTCCAACAAAGATTCGTAAAGAGAGCTATTTCGGTGAACAAGGACCTCTTTGTAGTTCTCAGTAAATATTCAGAAGCCCATATTTCAAGGTTCTGCTGTATATGTTTGCTTTCGAAAACGCCTTCTTCATTTTTCATTATTCAGGGTAACATATGTTTTCCACCCAAAGCACCTTTGAGATTCCAAAAACGTGCTTGATTTTCAGGTAAAGGCTTCTTTTTAGCGCTGTAGCTGCAAAACTAACAGTGTCTTTTCACGCGTTGCGCGCAATCGTGCGGATTTTAATAGTTGTTTGAAAAATTTTTAGTTGGTTTATTGGAGAATGCTAGGTCTTTTGTAATACAATTGTGAAAGAGACTTTTTTCAACCGGTCTGCGTTTTCGGCGTTTCAACTTTTCCATGCTGCAGATTAAACCCGGTCATACTCCTAAACCGAAGTGCGAAAAGCATATGCACGTGTAGAGGAAATTCTCGAGTGCTAAGGCTACATGTATAATCTAGATTACCAGTGAAAGCGGAGAAGAATTCTAAATTCAATAGCAAGAGTCGCACTACACATTTAAGTTCGCGTGCGCTATCGATTGATTACGCATCAGTCTCACGGCTACAAGTGGAACTTATTCTGCTTCACTAAACTGGAGTGATGCGACTTTTTTCAAAAAACAGGCACAATTCTGGCGTCGTATAATTTACATTAACGATTTCTTACTTATAATCTGAGGGAATAGTGTGCCTTGCAAAGAATATGTGCCTATGAAACAAAAATTTCATAATCTACAGCGCTTTGAAAAAGGCTTTCCAAAGGCAAACACATTTTCGAGTTTTCGAGATGTATGCTATCGAGCGACTACTAGAAACCTATGAGAAGAGTTTCATTCAACGAAATATAAACATGATAATAATGCAAGCGCGCAGCCCGTGTGAAACAAGTTTTTCAAGTTATACAGCGCTATAAAAGCGCCATTTAGCAGACAGGCATGCAGTGCAGTAGACATTAAAAAAAACAATTTTACAGCTGACTGGAAATGCATACGCACTGTTCCTGTTATTAAAAGGCATCTGTTTTGAAACCCGTGAATTGAGCAATTCCAGATGGCCGTGTAATCGATAGAATCGATTACCAAGTACCTCAAAAGCATCAATTACCAAAAAAGTATCGACAGCTTTCGTGAGGATTTTTCTGAAGCGAGTTTTCAAAAGCTACTCAGTCTTCTAGCAAGGTGGACTTTTTTCTTCTCCATGGCTGCTGCCAATGAACTAAATCTTACTTTGTACTACTCGCATTTACAACATATTTGTTTGAGTAGGGCTCTGGATTGATGGTATTTTTGTGATGCACTATACTAGCTAAGCTGAAAATCGATAGTCTCTCCTCGTAAATGACGAGTATTGCAATCGTCGTGATAATAATGTTAGTTCACAGCTCTATTTACATCCTTGTCTAGTACAGCTCCAAAATTTCAAAGTTGAGTGTTTCTCAGAAAAACAGTTGATGAGCGGAATACAGTCAACAGGGAATCGTCTCGTGAGTAAATTCTCAAGAGCTAAATTGTCAGGCGAATGATGAGTCTATGACACAAAAAATTTGAATTTCTATTTTCGTGATTATGACTAGATACTAGTTCACACAAGACGTCATCTGTACCGCAACTTTAGAGATTCCCTCCAATATACACGTACTTTAACCTGCTTGCTCAGATACAAACTTAGTAATGTACGATGACACTTGATGAAAACAAATGTACGGCAATCTCTTACGTCTGGTCGGTAATGAACAGTCTACCCTTGTGATCTTCATACGACTCCGGCGCGCTTCCGAGTTTGATTCGAGGAACAAATCAAAAAAAGCTCTAGAATTTCGTCTAGCTTGGCTGCGCAGTCATTTCGTATGCTGTTATTTCAAACCGTAGTTTCTTACTCGAAGCGTACATCGAAGGTTCATTGGGTGATTGCCGCAACATCAACTATGAATATCTTTCTCATAAATGCTTCATTAGTGCTGTCACCGATTGAACAGTGATTTATTTTTGCGAATACAGAACTTCGATAGCAAGGTGAAGATTATGTGGGTGTCGGCGCTTGATTTTTTCGCCCATATCTAAAACAACACAAGAACGATGGAAATAAAGGGTAGGAGATTGAGTGTTCGGCGTTAATCAACATCTTTTGTACATCATACGTCACCAGTTATACATGTTGGTGGGATAGAAGATGATCAGATGCACTGGAAGGAAATCAATAACTAAAAAAAACATTGTGGCTTCGAATATGGAAACTTTGCTTTTTAGCAGGGGCGAGGTTGGTAGACGACGTTGTTGTTGTCGTTGTTGATCGCTGTTGATAGATCGCTGTACGGATTGCTGACTGACGTTTCGGCGACATCGCCTTCTTCAGAGCCTGAACGTGCACAGTTTTCGATATTTGTATGCTTAGATGATACGACCGATGCGTAAGCACCGCCCTTCGAATCAAGCCAGAAAATTAAGCGCATGTCAGGTGCCAGGCTTCGTGATGTTACAGTGACGCACTCATCTTTACGCTTCTTTTTGGGTTTTTAGCGTTTATCCAGAACGCTTCGAGGGTTTTGTGCATTGATGTTTAGATTCGCGACCCAGGCTCCTGATTTCTATATCAAAATCATTATTATTGTACTCTTGTTCCCTATGTAGACTAAAACGTTTGCTTCTGTCAGCATTAGCTTTCTCATCGAGATGTTCACTTATGAGCAGATGAAGTGGTCTACCCGTTTCGCCAATATATTCTTCCCCACATGCATTACATATTATTGAAAATATTGTACCGGAACTCATGCAATCCCCCTCCCTCCCGTTGGTGCAGGTTTTATAAATTTCTCAGTGACACAGCCGATCATAGAGACGGTTGTGGACCAGTTGACGGCGCAGGGTTGGGAGGTGCAAGTTCAAGAACTGCTACCAAACTTTTAAGACCACTTCTTTTTAGGCACATGTTAATAGCGCAGCTAACTTGGTTTGATATAAAAGGCAACTTAAAAGCGATCTCATTAAGGTGCGAGGGTTTTGTTCTTGTTTTCGGTTTGTGGCCTAACCCTATTATTTGAAATGACCCCAGTGACTTTTACATGTGGTCATAGCCGTTAGATATAACTATTTACCGTGCCAAGTTCAGCGATTCTTCTCTCTCCTCTCCTGCTGTGCACGCATTGCTAGCCATTTAGTACATGTTTTTGATAAGTGTCTTCATGTGTGACAAATGAGAGGAGAGGTGATGGACTAATATATTTTTGTTACTTGGTTTACGGTACCATATTGTAGTATAGCTACTTTCTAGGAGTTTGAGTTGGTTGTTTAAAAATGGTAGCCAATCCCCTTTGTGCCCTAATTAAGAAAATGAGTGTTGTTTGGTTCGATGCTACGATGCGAGAGCTTACTCAAACTTGTGTACAGTGCAGTCAGGAATAAAAAGCCTCGATGGAGTAAAAAGGGGATGTTGATAACGCAGAGTTTGTTCTAAGCCTATTTTTGCATCATGGATATGTTAATAAGCGTTGCTAAACTAAGGATCGTTTAGACAAAAAATGTTGTTTTTCATTATATGTTCTCAGCAGAGTACCAACGATTTCAACGAGGCTTGTGTCAATTCTACTTTACACCAGTCTAACCAAAATTTTATTTCTCTGAGACGGTAAATTGGTAACAAATCTGTTTGAGAATAGTTCACTATCTGCAGTCAATTTTAAACGCTTTAGCAAAGTCTCCTCAGAATTACCAAAGAAACTGAACGAATCTCATATTAATGATATTCTGAAAGCCAACGAACTTCTCTGATGATGAGTGCCACGATCTAAGCTGAATTCAAGAAATGCTGACAAAGCTCAATAGAAATGAAGGCATGTAATGAAAAGTAAGAATAATGTAACATGACATGATCTTTGAGAGAAACATATCTCGGCTCAAGTTTCTGCATCATCGTCTTCTTTAGAGCTGAGGTAAATTAATCCGAGTCAATTGTCTTTGGTCGTTATATTTTCAATATTGGTCTTGCTGGTTATGTGGAGTCCAGTCCTACGGAGCACCACTTGAATGAAAATTCCTCAGCCGGCGATGTTTTTCCTCACAGGATGGTTGCTGACTGGTGATCATATCGTTTCATAAGAGAAGTTCGTACTCCAGTGCTCTCTACCAGATTAGCTAACACGAAGCAAAGCAGTTTTAGAACGATGATTGTCTGATATCAGTATGGAATATTCACATTTGTGTAAGCCCTCATAACGCTACACTCTTACGTGGATCCTTGTTTCGGAGAGATTTTAGGGTTTAAGGGCTGCTTCATGTCTAACTTTAACTCATGAAGCTTAGCAGGTGTCACATGAATCATCGGCTGCTAATCTCTTATACAAAAAACATTCTCTGTCATATCACCCATCACCATTACCCTTTGAAGGTTCGTTGAAAGTCCGAGCAGTGTGAGTCCGACCAGGCCATGAAGCTACGGGTCATCCATTAATCTATCAACCAAGTGATTGCTTTTTACTCAAAGTGAGACATAAGTTTAGACGAGAAGAAATGAGCTCACAGCTAAATGTAAATCAATACTTGCTGAACTGCAGTGAAAAGGCATGTGTCTCTGAGTTCCCAATCACTCACTTCTGGATAGTTGTCCTCCGCAGATCGAAGTGCTTTACGTATAGATGATTTTGTAGTACTTTGAAGAGTGATAGTAAGATGGTCTTCCACTTAGTGAGTCTTCTTTGCAGTGGATATTTTCTCACCATAATCAGCAACGGTTATTGAATGAGTGGGCTTGGTTTCTGTTTCAAATTAGTACTTTAAGGCCTTCATATCGCTACAGATAGATATTTTTCGAAAAAAAAAGTCGTCAATTTCCATCAAAATGAACAATCGGCTGTAATACAAAGATCTGCCTTGCGTTATTCTAACGCCCCTCTCTGAATTTTTAATCAACATATAAATATCCGGTAGTGGTCTACATACGCTTATCGAATGGTTAGTTTTTATTTCACAAAACGTTTACTTTTCTATGCACTTTCATTTCTAATCATTTTTTTGAAAGTTTCTTTCTGTATTTTTTAGCAAAGTAATTCATATTCAGTGGAGCCTTTTCATTCTTTGAAAAGCGTTTTGAACAGTGCATTCCAATCTCAGATGGACAGTGATACTTGCTATAGCGGAAAATCGTAGGGCTTCAGGACGGCAGTGATATAAAAGTCATCGAAATTCTATTCAAAAGCTGCTAAAATTTCCGTTTATGGATGTGATTTCGGTCCATTTCCATGCATTTTAATGAATTCACATGAAACAAAAACTAAATCCACCGAACCATCGCGATGCATTACACTATATAAGCTTAGATATTTAATGTTTGTTTCTAAGCATTTTTGGTTGAGACACTTTTTTTCATTGGAATGCTCCACCTCGAATAAGCATCCGTAGACATGGCTTTGAATAGAACCAGAACGGTATCAGCTTAGCGAGAAGAGTAGAATGGTACAACTGTTGAAATGCTGATATTTTGTAGTATTTAATCACTCTCACAGACATCCAGTAGAACAGTACAGTTTTACTGCTTGTGAGTAGTTTATTATTTGACAGGCCAAACGATGGCTGACAAGCAGCTAACGTGAGTGGGAGAGAGACCACTCGATGCTCCCTCATCTAGGATTCTTTTTTTCAAGTTGAACACAGCAACGAGTGAGAGAGAGCACTTTTCGCTCAGGTATCTATAGTTGTGAATTTACTGAAATAGTACTAACTATTGGGTTGGCAAGAAATTTTCTGGGTTTTTTGTATTCTCTACAAGTTTATCCCGTTTTATTGAACAGATAAAAACAGAAATGCTTAGTCAATGTTTTTCTCTCAAACTTCAATCATTTCCTACCACTTTTGCGGCAATTTCATGATTGCTCAGTGGTAAGACTTAGTGTCTTGCATATCAAAGAATTTTACAAGTGCTTCAACCACCTAGTGGAAGCTCTGCGTATTCAAGAAGAGCTGAATGAGGCTTAGTCATCAATTCGGTCACAGTGCGGAGGCAAATTCGGGCTAGATTCGGTTAGTGATGGGGTTTCTCTTGCCTTAGAACCTAATTTATTTCATAAATTCCAGATGTCCTACTGCTTCTTGAAGCATAAGGATAGTTTTGATGCTTTATCAGAGAACATCGAAGTCGAACAATGGGCAAATCAGCAGCAGCCTTTTGAACAGTCAGTGACGAGTTTCCTTTCTACGTGCATAGCCTTCGAACATCTTATCTAGCCATCGTTTTATCTTCGAATCTTCATTTTTATTTCCGGCCTTAAAATCCAATATTTCACTTTGAATGTGGCTTCGTACACTGCTAAAAAGAGCAAAAACGGGGCAATGCGCAGCAATCACATCTGCTGCTAAACGGTGGTTTCCACACTCAAATGCCGGAGATCTGGACTTGGAAGACAAGCCTCGTTAACGTTCAATGAAGTTTAACAACGAGGATTTGATTGCTGCTTCGAAAGATGGGCCGTCGTCAAGTGCTCGCGCACCAGAATCGATCAGATCTGGAGCTTGGCGGACCGATGGAAGAAAGTCGCAGAAAACAGTGGCCTTCATTCTTAAATGTAGTTTTGTCGTGTTTGCTTGGAATTTATGCATAGATTTTCAATTTCTTACGAGTGCTCCGGAACCTTCTTTTCAATTCAATTATCCACTTATACTTTCTACAAAAAAGCGTTTAGAACCTAAGCTTGAGAAAATTTTCTAAAGCTCCATGTTCTGCCATATCATGGTTGACAGATTCACCCTTCCAGCATTTTCTTCAATTTTCTTCAAAATAAATGTGGCGACATGACTTTATAGTCGCACGATGTGGTAATTATGGATGTATTCAACGTTTTATCTGTGTACTCACCTCAGTGAAAACTGTTATAATTGTGAGTAAATCACTAGAATAAATTGATACGCCAATGAAAATCGAAATTCCTTCTGTCGGTAAGTTCAATTGAAGAGGCAATGTGCCGCTGGTTCTTGCACTTGACACGCTTGTGTTAACCAGCGTTTTGCATCCGTCTTGAATTTCTAGAAAATTTTGAACATAAAGTAGAATAGAGGTGAATGAATGTTATTTTCAAGTGTTAGGGCTGCAAAGCAAGATAATTTCTATCAGTATGCAGACTTGTCAACTTTTCCACTATTCAGTTAGTGCAGAAACCTTGTCTGGAACTGAAAAATTAGCTTTGGCACATGTAATGCCATGTGAACATCTTCCTTTTTTTATTTCATAATCTTTTGTTTTGACTTTTACACGGCGAGAACTCACTTTGCTTGTTGACGCTTGAACGGCTTCTGTTTGTGCCTCCATGGACCAGCTGGTTTTATAAACATAGAAGGTTATATATCGAGAAATAGACGACTTGAAGATTTGTGGACATTAATGGATATGGAAGAGTCTATGCTCTTTCGCACTGCTTGCAAAGATGGAGTATAGCACATACTGTAATTTAGCATGTCCTTCACATAAATAGATTACTAGCAGAAAGTAAAAGCGTTTTTCACATTATGCTGTGTCTATCTCTGTAACTTCTTCATCCATCCTCCTATATAGTGCCTGTGGTTCAATCTAACGATTACGACTAGTAGAAGAGTCTAACATCAGTAAAAGCACCATCGGTGGTGCTTCTTGAAGAGTTTTACATATTTTTGGGGTACAGAATCAAGCTGTTTTGGTGTACACCTGTGACATCATCTTTTCTACGGGATAAGGCACCAACTGGTTGATAAAAGTTTCGTAAATAAGTTCTCTGCTGCAAACTTTTTCACAAGAAAATCTACACTTTCGCAGAGGCTGTAACCGCCACAATGCTGTGAACCGACTATCCGTATGATGAGTAACGAAAATAATGATGAAAAGAGAAGTAAACAATAAACGCCAATCATTTCAGCTTCTTTAAAATGTCACGCCTATGATTATATTTCACGAACTTTTGTAATACCATCATATTTTATCACATTTCCATCCTATGTCAGATTTTCTAATGTTAACTGTTTCACAATGTTCTCACTCTCTTCTCCGAACAAAAATGGTCCATAATTCGATTTTGGTGGATTGGTGCGCTCTGTTCCATACCTGAAGTGCGTCAAGAGTTACACTGTTGGATTTGTGTTAACAATTCGAAGAGTTATTTTACTTTTCTCTCGAATCTTTGGAGACGTTATTCTGTTCTATTCTACAAAATCATGTCTGCCTTATTACCTGACTCTTCGAAACTGGTCGCACGATTGGTACATACATAAAGAGTTAAAAATGTAGAATGTGTCTTTTCAGTTTTCGTAGTGTATTTAAATGAGATAGCTCAATGTAGGAATGACGGCAAAAAACTCTCACAAATGGGCATCGTGGATGTATTCGGCCCTTAGGCTCACAAAAATCGTCGTTATATAATTTAACGGCGAAGGTCACTCCAAGTATTGCCTTTTATCGCTCAGAACAATGAACACTCACTGCTTGGATCTCCATAAATATGGTTGTGATTTCCACGATTCGTCACGAGTTGTTATTTTCGGTGATTCACTCGATATCAACATGCAGTGAGAAACTCCTGCATTAGATGTGATTGTTTGCCACTTGTTTATTACAGTTATTAATCGGTCTTATCGGCAATATGACTCTGCCTTCTCGACCACGTTACCAATTTGTGCTCGAATCTGATATTAAAATTATTGCGCAAGGCCAACTGATCTCTTGGAAATAAAAATTCTTACAGCATAGAAGTAGGGTGCTTTATACCTTCTTCTGAGGTCAAGTTTTATCCTATTATAAAAAGCTGAAGATCTTTTGGGATTAGTATTGCCATTTATTCGATGGTCAGACGCTCATCCGTCTGGTGGGTGTTCGCGGATAAAGATGCGAAGCAGTAGGTTGATTTCGCCAGATAACCCTCCAAGACGAATAAATTCGGAATTTCTACGCAGAAACCACAAGAAATGAAGCTGAATGTTAGGATTTTAAGGTTATTATGATAGCAATCTGCTCAGAAGTTTTTTGATTCAAAACGGCCAACGAGTGCCAATTACGAAGAACTGGAAATGCGATAAAGCTATTTTGAACAGAAAGAGAAGGCACATTCGTCTCACAGAAAAAGCATTCGTTAGGTTACTATCATACGGGGCCTGTGAGACTCTTCATGAATGTCCACTAATCAAGCATTCATGGTGTTGCTGATAAATGCGATTACTTCAAGATGGCCGAAACTAATGATGTTGCTGATGATCAATTTATATTCCTTTTGTATCAGAATTAACTAAGTTTTCGTGATATTGCCGAGAGTTCGAGTGAACAAACTTGGCGCAGTGACATCACACCACAAAACTCTATGATTTTCGTTATAATGAAGTCGCTCTACAGTGGTAACAGAGGCCAACGAATAATCTGAAAATCTCACAAGGCGATTAGATGTTCTAAGCCTTTTGTGCGGTCTGGTATAGCACTCATACAGAAACATACAGCTGATTCGCCTTTCCGAGCTCATCAGCAGAACAGTACCTTCCAGTTCAGCCGATTGCCTGCAGGGTACTACACAATTCCTACAAAGGAATCGACGCCGAATGAGAAATCACTACAAGTCAGGCAATCAAACCCCCGATATTGCAATGACAAACAGCTAAGCTCGCGGCTGGCTGAATTGCAGTGATTTGTTATTGGACGTCGACTGATTTATAAGTAGTGTGAATTGCCCGTGAAGGGATTGGCTGATTCGAAAGGAACCGTACTGCTGATGAGCTTGGAAAGTCGAAGCAGGAGCTGTTAGCACTTCATAACTGCAATTTTACACCTCATAGAAGGCTCAAAATATGTTATCATGTTATCAGTTTATTAGACTGCATTCTTTTGAGCAGGATCTATATAAACAGTCGAAAGTAAGGGCCAATGAACAGCTTACAGCGTGATTTGTGGATTTGGACCTACTTAGGGATTCCACGATTGCTTTGACAAAACATCGATGCGTTTCGAAAGTGTGATTGCACGATCACCGAGAGTTTACCGGTTAGCAAACCTCCCAAAGGAATGCTGTCTTTTCCGAAATTGCCTGATAATTTAGGCAGCGTTGATGATCCATGACCTTGGAGAGTAAATGGCATGGCAGAGGTTCGAGGACCCTAGACAGAGATGGTTCATGTGGCGAGGGTGGCACCCGGCTGCCGCCCTACCTCATCAGTCAGTTCGATAGCCGGACATCATCCGAACGGTCGTTTGGCATCACCCGGTACACAGTCTCGTTCTCGTGTATCTTATTTCTATCATAAGGTTGTGTTCATACAACTATCACATGAACTCAATTGAATTGTGAGTGGAACATATCAGTTACGTGACGAAGCAAACTCACATGAGCTGTGCTCTGCCTACCACCGCTGCTGAGGTATTCTGCCAATATATGTTCAGTAGTGACTTCACTGCTATCAGAATATGCTCACCCACTGGATCCCGCCGCCGGTGCTAATACTCTGGGGCCAACATAGCAACCCGAGACGGGCTCCACCGCCTAGTCATGCTCCGCCAATAACAAAATTCATGGTATCGCCACTATATATGTGTACATGTATTATATTGAACTTATGTTATTATTGCAGTGACATATGTATATTATACGTTGTTTGGCATAACCCATATAAAGGGTTTGAACTTCGTGCTCTTGGTTACAAGACACAAGTTGACAGAAAACGCGATCACACAGCCTGAAGTTTAGCCCGTACCAACTTGGAAGTGCAACGAGCCACTTCAAAGGGCAAAAGCCGCCTCAACCCGGAAGTTCAACGCGTGTCAGCACAAAGTTCAGTGCGCCGCTAAGGACAGTCCAACTACATTCAAATATCGATCGGATCACTGCGTGAGACAAATCCAGGGACCACACAGCAAAACCACTGAGCCTCCACCACAGCCAAGGCCTTTGACCTCTTATCTTTCAGCGCTTTTCTATCGGTGCTATCAGTAATTTTCCATTAACGGCTTTGAGCTGAAGAGCACAATGTGCACTGAACCTTAATCGGACTAAGATTACTCTTTTAAAGTTGAAACGGAATTTTTACTCTTTTATTAATGCTTGATACGTCTCCAAAAAGCGTCAGTGGCATCTAATTTACTTTCTCAGCACTTCGAAAACCTACACAGCTGCCTTTCACAAAGACTATTGATGAATACAACTCAGGATAGCACGGTGTTAAGAGATTCTCGACTATAGTGATCAAGCAGACTAGGCACTACTTTCCGATGTCATCTTGATCTTGATAGTATAAGTTTGAGCTGTCGAAACGATTTTCCATCTACACTGTTTCAAAACTCATAAGGTGTGAAAAGGCATGGTAATGTGTTGATGAAGGACGGAGTAAAGTTCGAAAAAGGTTGAGGTCAATTTCTGCCAAATTCAGTTCCGTGTGGTTTCCATTGATGAAATGCTATTACGACTTCGAAAAGTATAAGCGGTGGTGCGCCATATATGTATTATCTAGCATTACATGGAGAGATGTGACGTTTTCAATGAAATCGTGGCGTAGACTGCAGGCGTTCAAGTTTTGCACCAAACATACATCTCTGCATTGTTCAACGTAAGGTGTTTGTTCATTTATCGATGTGCACAATGTTGATGAATGCTAGCAGAGTAATATACACCATGAAGCAGTGATATCCAGCAAAGGAACTTTACTCGGGAAAGTGTGGTAGCAGCTCTTCGAACCGGACTGACGAAAGACTGGAGCCATAACGAGTCCACGACTTACGACGTGTTTCTAATAATCGATGTCCTACCACTGTAGTCACCGCCACTCTTAGCAACACAAAGAGAGAAATTCACTTCAAAACAGTGCCCATTGCCCTCAATTTCTGTGGAGCTCACAATTGTTGAAAAAAATCATGGCTTAACATGGAGCTAAGTCGGTGCTACAGTTGAATGGAGATCAAAAAAATCGCTGATTAAAGAAAAATTTTAGTGTTTGAGGCATTCATGCACTATTATTTCGTAGCAGCGGCAATTATCACTTTTTCCGCATGGCGCTAGGTATGAATATCAATCACCACTTAAAGGAAGGAAACGAGTACTGTATGGCATAAATATCATTGACAAAATTCTTATAGTATGTCAGTTTCCAAATAAATGTTCCCGATACCTCCATTAAGGAGCTTTTGAATAAAAAGCCAATGAAAACTTTTGATTTATTCACACGAACCTTACGCAACTTTCAATAACTTCTATGTAGAAAAAAAATGAAGAGAAAGTCTCTTTTAACAGCACAATGCGCCAGCTTCTGCTATGCTTTTCTCAAATCCTCGACTGTAAAGTATCTCGTTGATTGATCATGATGAAATACTCAAACGAGGCTTCTCATGTACTCATTTACGGCCGGTTTATTACGAAATGGAATTATTGTCGCTGAAAAAATTATTATTAGCTCATCATTGAAATATGTTATGTTTCTCATGATATTGACACGAATAGTTCGCTACCATCACGTGAACGTTTTGAGATGCTTTAGAAAATGGCTTGGATATAGGTCAAAAAAGCAATGATGTCGACCAATAATCGATTAGCATTATTTATTATGCATTATGGTAGATGAATAACCTTTTTCCAGCGCGCTTCAGTTCACTCTCTCTAATATGACACGTTCCATTTGCATCATTGTCGATTGTTCTGAATTCTTGGCAATGTCTATTCGCTTCAAAAATATATAACACTTCTGGGTGCCCATGCGACACCACCAATTCATCCGTGTGCCATGTGTATTTATAACAACCAAAAAATGCATTCAGCAAAATTGTTCCTATCTAAACGCATTTCACTATAATCGGCTTCAACTCCTTTTTGCCCAACCTCACGTCTTAGGTAATGTCTGCGCTATGCAACTGCAGTTTTGCAATACTTTGTCTTTCTTTCTGACCTTACGCTCTTTTATTTCTTTGTGGAACTAATATTCGATTTGTTTCTCTCTATACTACTGTATATCCAGACCATTTCTTTGATCGACATTCGCTACCATTGTCTTCTTGGGAAGTTCACTAATTATCACTCATTTAACACGTCTAGGCACATTTTACAGAAGTGATGACCTAAAGACATAGTACTGCGGTATTTCCTTCACTCAGAATCCATTTTCATTGCTTGAAGGAATAAAGAAAGCGCTTGCAACAATGTCCTTTGTTTATCCTTCTATTCCGCCTAGATTATTTGTACGTGGCCTTCACTTGAAAAACGTTAAATATAAGATTTTACCTTTTTTTTGACGAATTGAAGAAATAATTAGAACTAAAATGTTAAAGAAGTGAATCAATCGGACACTCTTCAAAGACTTAACAATATGGGACGACCACCAACAGTCAGATGTCGAAGCGATGTGTGCTAGTTGCTCTGTTTCGCCGAGTTTAGCTTCCTGATTTATACTACCGCTCGAATGAAGTAACCTCAGACGCCATGGCTCTTTTGTACCGCCGGATGTTGACTAAGTGATTCGCCACCATTAGATACTTGCTTGTGGTTCGATTATCATATGCTGGTGAATACATCTATTATACGATATCGCACTATTTCTACAAAAATTTCCTTTTCTGTTCATGGCTAAATTATTTATGATTTCTTTTCTCAAACTTATTTGCGATTCGAGGGGCAGTAGTCGAGTGGTTGAGATGCTCTTAAAAGTGCCGCACGGCAATGATCTCCACAACCGGGCACTCTGCGGGAGTTAACAACGCGAATTTTTTGGAACGCTACAGCCAGGCTATCCTCGAGATTTCAAAGACACATGCTCAACCGGTAATCCACGACGTACAGGAAGAACACAGAAAACGAATTAAATGTCAGAAGTGATAGGACTAGCACAGTGAAAAAAGGCTATTTGGATTGAACGAGTTAAGTTGCTCGGATGCTCAGGTTTGTGCATCATTATTTAATTATCACACACATCAATAGTTTAAGCTACGATGACCTACATTGTTCCTACATATAGGGGAATCGATGACGAAGATGTCACAGTGCCACGCAAGGTGAAAAGACCACTTTACACAGCAGAAACAACAAATCCCTACATGTCCGGTGATATGATCATCCAACATTGTAGTGATCAATAGCTAATTGTTCATGACTCGTAAACTGAACAACACCCATACATTCGACTGCTTTTTCGTTATATTATATTGTTGTATTACATACTTCTTTGGGCAAGGTTCAAAAAATGGGATTCCGACATTGGACAGGTATGACAGGTTTGAGATGACTGATCTCCTTGTGACTTATAGGGGTGAAGTAGTACATACAGTGAGTCTTTTTGATATCCGACTTCTTTCACGAACGTATTTATAATGTATAGTATCTTAGAGCTCCAAGTGATTTACTTCAGAATGTTTCTATTGGGTTATGGAATAGTCTATACATGCTGTCTCGCGTGTATCCTGAAAATCCTCGCTATAACTGCGAAAGTTTGGATAGATGGTTAAGGGAATAGGTGCGATTACGAGTGTGTCAAAGCTTAACATTTAGCGGAAACAGTAAGCGCTAAATAAATAGAACTAAAAATGTCTTCATAGGAATTAGCACTTTCATACGAAATAAAAGGAATGAGAACGGAATGGCATTTCCCAAATAACAGAAAAGAAACTATTATGGAGGGGATGTTCAAGAAATCCTCTCTAGAGTTGCAGACGCCATTAAGATGGTAGATGTGGACAGGTCCGCTTAAATAAAAATGTCTTGTCATAAGTAATAGAGGTTTCCAGCAGATACTTTCTAGTGGTAATGAAATAACGACCAGTTCTAGACTAAGAGTGTCAAATGCACGAGCAGAAACTTGCATCAGTATTTCATTTTAAGTTTATTAAATAAACAAATATATATATATATATATATATATATATATATATATATATACCTTGCAATCATTTTTGAGCCACGCATGTCAGTGGTCTGTCAATGAGGGCTGACTTATAGGACTTTTGAAAGGGTAACTGCCCGACTGACGAGATCGTAAGATCGAAACATGTGTATCGGGCTCTATAAGTCAGCCCTCATTGACAGACCACTGACATGCGTGGCTCAAAAATGATTGCAAGGCATATTAAAATTTGAGCTGTGGTAAAAAAAACACTCGAAACGGATGTTCTGACATGTACATATATATATATATATGTATATATATATATATATATCCATAATATGTATATCACCTGTATCACCTGTCATCTCGTTGATCGTCGAGTGACTCGAGCAGGTACCAGCAACTCTTCATTTTTCCCTATCGCGTGCAAGAGTAGCCCAGTGGGTCCTCCTCGCTCTAGGGATTCGCTGAGCATCATATCTTCCTTCTATCGCTTTCGTGAAGAAATCGGACCAACGGGTCAGTGGTCTTCTTTTAGAACGCTTGACGTGCCGAGGAATCCAGTCGGTAACGGCTCTCGTCCATCGCTTGTCGTTGAAGCGCATCACGTGTCCGGCTCACCTTATTTTCGATATCGTGGCGTTTAGAACGGCGTCTCTGATTTTCGATCGTTGACGTAGGTCGGAACTTCGGATCCTTTCTCTCATTTGCGAGGTACGGGATACTCCTAGCATCGACCTTTCGACTGCGCGTTTAATAACGCAAAGTGACATTTCGTCCTGCTTACGTAGCGACCAGGTTTCTGCCGCATACGCTAGTGCAGGGACAATCGTGGAGTCGAAAAGGTGGGCACGGAGTCGGATGCTCTTTGTCCTCTTCACTACATCTTCGATGCTCCTAAACGTTCCCCAAGCCCCTCGTTTCCTCCTGCTCAACTCTGGAGCTAGGTCGTTCATCATGTTGATTTCACGACCTAGATAGACGTAAGTGGAGCATTCGAAACTTGTCGTTCCGTTGAGCGTGAATGGGGCATTAGAAACCCATCCGTTTTTCATGAACACTGTTTTCGTTAGATTCAGTTGAAGGCCAATCTTTCCACAGGCGTTATCGAAATCGGTCAACATTCGTTCCGCTTGGCTGATGTTTGGTGTTATGAGAACGATATCGTCTGCAAAGCGAAGATGGTTTAATTGTCGACCGTCAATTTTCACTCCCATTTCGTCCCATTCTAATGTTCGCATGACGTTTTGTAGGGTGGTAGTAAATAGTTTTGGCGAAATTGTATCGCCTTGTCAAACCCCTCTTCTTACGTCAATGGTGATATTGTTGGAGAATGAAGATATTTTGGTCGTGAAATCTTTATAAAGCTCACGAAGGATCATTATGTACAGAGTAGGGATGCCCTGGTTATCCAGAGCCTCTATAACCGCTTCTGTTTCCACTGAATCAAAGGCTTTCTTCAGATCGATGGAAGTGAGACAGAGTGGTTGTTTGCATTCTCGTGAAACTTCAATGAGTCTTGTAATCGTGTGGATGTGGTCTATGGTTCTAAATCCTTTTCGGAACCCTGCTTGTTCGCATGGCTGTCCTTCGTACAGTGTTCTGTGTCAATCCTGTTAGGATGATCGAGTAAAGAGTTCATAGACAACGGACAGCAAGCAGATTGGGCGATAATTGCCTATATCGTGAAGGTCTCCCTTTCTGAACAACAATACAGTCTTGCTGGTTTTCCATGTACATGTAAATATGTATGTATATCTCTGTATATATCTCTCTGTATATATATATATATATATATATATATATATATATATTTCTCATTACCGTCGTCTCCATTATATCACAGTCCCAGTACTGCTTTACCGTGGTTCAATGCCAATTCGCTTATTCGGACGTTCTCGAGTTGAGTTAGTTGTGAGAGTCATTTTCCGTCACCAAGTAGACGCGTAGCCCAGTGATCAGAGGTAGTTTGCTATATAAACATAGTCGTCGGCTTGATCGCTGTCCTGTGCTGACTAAGCCTTCTGTCACTCTGGAGTTGAGACGAAAAATAACTATTTACTTAACCTGTCGGTCAAGTGAAGTCATGATGGATAGTGTCATGGCGGTATAAACTAATTCGAAAACATCAATGGAGAGATATGGAGCAGTTTTTGTTCTTGCCGAATTAGCTAAATCATGATGGTTCTCTTCATGATAAGCACTTATGGTAATGGTCAATCGTTTTAAAATTATTGATGTGAGAAGATTAGTAAACTAGACAATCGCTAAGGTGGCCGCCATCGTTAGTAGGGCTGTTCGCTTTCACACCAGTCATAAGAATGCTGTGTAGTAGTTGAATTCCGTTGTCATGTATGGACTTTTCAAAGGAGAGGCTAATTTGTCAATTCATCATATCGCACGTTGTAATGATATACATACTCATTGCACAATGTTCTTGATCGTATCTTACTCAATACCGACTTAGCTGTTTGAGCCGGCATGAAATTGGTAGTTGTTGTTGTTTGATGCTGACATGATTTACTTTGATGCCGAGGTTCAAAGAAAGTCTATTTTTCGAATTACTCGTTACCGTTTCCTCACGAAATTACTCATTCTCACCACTTAACTTAGTCATTGTTGTCATTTGCTTACTGTCATCATTTCTGTTTGCCCTTGTTACTTCTCGTTGTTTTAATGATGTGGTCAACTCATAGAAATGCTAAATTACCAAGGTTTTAGGTATTGTTCAAAAAGCAGGTGTCAGGCTGCGTTTTCAGCACAACATACATCACTGAACCCCCGAAGCATTCCAGACGCATCAGCTATCATACCGAACCTTCATCATGGACATCTCGTCAAAATTATTTAACACTGTTCTGATGCTAAAACTGGGAAGCAAGAGAAAAACGGTAGGTATCAACATTATTCCCAAGTTAGATTTTTTTTCTAGTATCAGGGGGGCAAAGCTGGATCGGCAAGTCATTTGATAAGCGACTTAACTTCACAGTTGTGCAGGATATAGTGAGCGGCTAGAGTAGGTATTACGTAGAACGGAAGATGCGCAAAAGGAAGAAAATCCACTTCCATTCCTTCTGATATTTATGCCATGAAAGAATGTTAATGAATTCATGCGCCAGACAAGCACAGTAAAAGTACAGCAATGTGTTCAAGAAGATTTTCGATCGGATTGTGTTAGAAGCACACCACCCCTCCCTTGGATAAATTGGATATGGAGCCGAGGAAATAAATGACAACGGAGTTGCAAAATGTTGAGACTTGAAGAGTTGTATATGTTACGCATTTTCATTATAGAACAACACCCACTAGCGATCGGCCCTATGCGATGCTAAACATATGATAAGAATGCAAACAAAATCAAATTAATTTTTCTTGAGTCTTTTTTCGCTCAAATTTGGATAAAGAAGTATGATTGATGTCTTTCAAGCGTGTAAAATACATTTGAAAACTTCTAAAAACAACATGAGAAAGCTCTACTATAGCTTCTCCCAACTTGTTAGTGATCCACACAGTTTCAATACTAGTGCGAAATTATTTCTTAGTCTACTAGGTAATCAAAGACTGACTCCTAACGGTAGGCACCTACTGTACATACTGTCTCATTACTCTTTGTCCTAAAAGCACCAAGGGTAAAGGCGCATGACAATTTATTTGTAAAGAATTAAGCGAAATAAGATGTCCTGTGTGTACTCGGACTCCTGTCAAGATGATAAATTCAGTCCATCTGTGGATCTTAGGCGTTTCACCTACTTTTATCAACCATGCTGTGCTGCTATTTACACTTTCTCAGTCGTCTTTCTCAATGAAAAGCAGCATGATCCATTCAGAAAACAGAGATTCGTCATCAAAAGCAGCCACTATGGCCGCCTCACAGTCACTGAGGGCCGGACGATGGCACCTGTGAATTTGAGGCGTACGTTACCACATTCACAAAACTGAAATCGATTGTGTTTGCATGGAAGCTCTACGCCCAGTCTCAGCGAATATCAAATAAACGTTCAAATCAAACAAATTACGTGAATGAATAGCTTTTGGCGCTAATATATCTCACAGGAATGAGCCATGCATTTTCTTCATAAAACATGGATCGAATGGATATTTCACCTATATATTGAGTTATTCGCCCCTGCAGTCAAGCCGGTGTTCCATACAAGTTTGATACAATATGGTAAAGGTGAAAAATATATTGGTTTGTCATGCCCGAGGCGCAGGATAGGACCAAAGAACAATCTTGTGTCTATTATAAGGCAGTTCTAACACTGCTTTACATGCTTGAGGTTCATTTCAAAGTTACGTCCTATCATAAGAAGTAATTATTTGCGATGGATTATAGGACTGAGAAATTACAATGTACCAGAAAAGATTCCATTAAGAAAGCAAAGCAGTAATACTAGCACGAACACTGACTTTTAGTTTGTCGGGGGCTGAAGTCTAGCAGAAAAGATTTGTGTAACACAATATTTCAGATCAAATAAAATACACCTTTTCATATCAATAGTATTCAATAAATTCAACTCAGGGCGGCCGTTAAGAGCTCCCAAATGATCTTTAGGAGAAAACTGTTTTATTCCATATCTTCTCAGTAGAAGGTAAATTTTGCGAATAATAAGCTAAAGGCGAGTTGTTCCTTCTCAAACCACATTTGATGGACTTAGACTGTGGCTGAAAATACAAATATTTAACCGCATTAAGAAAGCACCACGAAATCTTACCTTCTTTGGACAGATCCAGTTTCTGCGTATTGTCTTTGGCTTGTTTTCTCAAGCTAGAACGATAACTCCTCTGCGCTTCTTTCACGTAGATACTCTATCGTCGACAATTCCTCCAACCAAGAACTGTAAAAGATTGTAAAGTAATTCCGATTGCGACGGTAATATTTCAAAAGTGTCATGTAATTAGCTTACGATCACAAAGCCCCATGACTATTAGCGCAAGGCGATACCTAACTATTAGGTTGAGGAAAAAGCTCCCTAACACTCGATGAAGATTCAGAGTTTACACATAAATTCGACTGAGAACAACTACAACTATTCTTCGGAATAAAGACCATCATTATCGACAATCTTCTGTTAACTATTTGCAAAATTTTGGATCTCCTCGGAAAACCACTTCTTGGATTTTGAATCAAAAACTACTGACTTGCCTCTTCAACTTATTCAAATATCTCAGACCAGGTCCGCGCAGAAAAAGTTGCCTTGAGCGGAAGAAGCCGCAGTCGGACGGCGCAGCATCTGGACTGTAGGCTGAGTGGTGCAAAACCTCGACTCCCTCCAATTTATCAAACATTACTTTAGTCTTTTTTTACGATGTGAGGTTTAGCATTGTCTCGGTGATGCAGCGCGCGCCTTCGACGAATTATTGTCGAGTATTTTTCATTTAACGCATCGTAGACTCGGTCCACTTGACGTATTAGTTTCTTATTAGATATTCCTGAGATATTACCATGAATTTACAATAAACGATACTGTGTGAAACAAACATAAAATTTGACTTTTTCCCGAGTGTTAAAGAACTTTCTCCTCAACCTAGTATATACCAAAATTCTTAAATCGCGTAAAATCTCGCTTGTGAGTATTTGTGATTTTTTCACTTCTTTACTCAGAAATATAAAAATGATTTGTCTACAAAACCGTTCATAAATAGTCGATAGGCCAGCTGCATGCCTACTGTCATATAAATCACTGAAGACCTAGAAGAATTTTGAAAGTAAGTTAACTAACCCTGGCTAACCCAGCTGTAGGTAGCTGCATTTGGTGAAGACGTGTGAACGCTACAGAACAGATATCTAACGTTCTTAAGAAAACGTCATATGCGGGTATTAAACAACACGCTCAACCAGTGAGCAGAAAAGGGTTGAATGTCTTCAGGCATGTTTTGCAGTTTTTTCTAGTCTTCCAATCTTTTTGTGAGAAAACCGGACTATCGGATCGGTAATCTTCCTGCAGAGCGCTTGATATCCCGAGGAATCCAGTCAGTAACTGCTCTCGTCCATCGGTTGTCGTTGAAGAACATCACGCGTCCGGCCTTATTTTCGAAATCCTCGCTTATAGAACGTCGTCGTTCATATTCGATCGTTGATGTATGTCGGGACATCGGATCATTCCTCCTACTTGCGAGATGCGGGACACACCTGGCATCGACCTTCTGACTGCGCGTTCAATGTCGCAAAGTGATCTTCATGCTGCTTACGTAGAGACCATATTTCTGCTGCATATGGTGAATGATTTTCTTCATTGCCCTTCTGGAAGCTGTAAATGTCTCGTCAGGGCATCGGAGTGCAATCATCTTGGTCTTCAAAGAATGTTTGGAGCCTTACCAGAGGTTGGTACGCCAAGGCCATACACCGGTGTTTCGGAGGTCTCGCCCACCTCGTCAGTGACCCACGCCACACATTAAGCCCTGCATTGTTGCAAGGAGAAAGGCGTATGTGGTGACGGCACAGTGTACAATGACACTGGTCCATCACCACTTCTCAGTCGATGGATCTCGGCTGGTAGAACAAAATTGATCCATGACATCGACTGTTATTGAAACCTCGTATGGTCCTGGCGTACCAACACGCTTATTAGGCTTTAAGCGTTTTTAACTATTTTGAATGTTTATTGCGAGGTTTTAAAAACAGTCGATGCCATCCATAAATTTTGTTCCAGCAGCCGAGATCCATCGACTAAGAAGTGGTGATGGGTCAGTGCCTTTGTACACTGTGCCGTCAGCATATACTTCTCCCTCTTTGCTACAGTGCAGGGCTTAATGTTTGGCGTGCGTCACTGACGAGGTGGGGCGAGAGCTCCGAAACACCGGTGTATAGCCCTGGCGTACCAACCTCGCTTATGCTTTAAGCATTCTTTTTTTGGAATTATTTTGAATTTCTATTGTGAGGTTTTGAAAATAGTTGATGCCATGGATGAAATTCAAACTGCATTCGACAACATCATTGGTGTAAAAGGCAGCCAAGTTGTGGACAGAACTACGGCGTATGATTGATTCACAAAGTTTTGCAGTGGAGATACTGATTAGGCCTCCAATCAACCAAGATGCGAAAGACCGTGTGGAATTGATCGAAAAGCACTCATTGAAAAGATTTGAGAAAACTTACTTTTTAGGAGCGCGGAAATGATTTTTTGCCGGAGCGTTGCAGAATTGCATACATGTAGACGGAGAATACCACAATTAATGTTATTTGATGCATTCGATAACTTAGAGAATAAATTTTTGAATTTTTGGATGAAGTTCTGAGACCTAGTTGGATACCTAATAGAAGGAGAGACACGCAGTTTGTGGAGTTTGTAATCCGGAGTTCTTATTCGTTACTTGGTCAAGCAAATTTACTGTTCATGGCAGATGTTCGTCAAGCCAATTCATAGACAAATTCACTGCTGCTATAAGCATCATGTCGTTCCTCGGACAATTCTGTAGTCGGACTTGACAGGGATGAAATTTCATGACACAATCGTAATATAACTGGTTAGCATGGACGACTAGTTTTGAACAGAACTTCGAATTGATACGCTCACTCTCATTCTCAAACAATAGTCTCCAACTTTTATAATCTTCTTTGATGCATAAATCTGCGAGAGGTTTTGGAAAGTAGAAAACGAACGCGGAAAACGTTTCAAATTAGATTAAAGGCGTGTATCGCTAGTTTCTGAATGGTGTGGAAGCCATTAGAGTTAATGACAGTACCGAAATATCGGAGGTGTTCTCTCAGAACTTTTGAAGGCAAAAATAGCATGTTTCACCTCGCGCTGAGTTTTCAAGAGGCTTACTCCTTTTCTCTATTATAGCGCAACATGAGTAGTGGACGTCAAAGATAAGGACCGCATATTTTCATCTTCTTCATCTCTTATGATGATGAGTGAAATTGTGTTACAAGGCACTTTTACGCACATCGCAAACATTGCCCAGTGTGTATCCCTTTTTCTTTTGACTACCATAGTTCACCAACGAATCCACTCCAAAAATAAGCTACGTCCTTGAAATCTCTGAAGTTTGCACTATTGAATGGTTATTAGTGGTTCATAGAAAATACTTTATGCGGCGAGAAATCCTCAAATGTGAAACAAAATTTTATTTTGACTGTTCCAGCGTAAAAAGCAAGCCATTTGAGGAACATAATGCACCATTCAAGTTCACTTGATATCAGCTATCGTGTAAATACTAATAATCTAGTGGAATAGGTCTTTTTTAGAAAAAATCGAATGCGCGCTGTCGCAAATCTTAAAATGCGATTGCATGTGACGGAAATCTTCACTTTCAAAGTAAGGATTTTCAAAAGAGTTGAGCGTTATTCTTCTTCGTAATGCTTGCAAAAGTTCTATCAATGATATTTAAAGTTTCTGTTTAGCAAAAAAGTCTATGAGATTCGAAACATAACTACATAATTCCAAAAAATCCACCTTTAATTAGAAAAATTGGATTGAGATTGCAAAACGTCATACTTTATTTTTCATTGAAACGTACCGTTGGTTTTTCTTCAAACAAGCTTAGTATCAAAGTCAAATTTTCTCAAGGTATCTACTGATTGCAAAGACATCGAAAAAGTATGAGAAAATGCTCAACGAGAGCTGGGAATATAATCCTCTTCGCAAATTGAAGGTTTTTTTCTTTTGAAGAAGGAAAGATTTTGAGCGCCATCAGCGTCAAATGTGCCAAAATCATTCATACAGGAGCCTTATCAGTGATATTTCACCGTTTTCTGATGACCATGTTTCTCTGAGAGCTTTCTTAACCCAAATTTGTTTTGGCGCAAGCACTACTCTTTGTAGCCCGTTCAAACGGCTCGCCGGGGTGAGGGAAATATTGAGCCTCCTCGTCTGCAAAGATAGAAGAAGTTTTGTAAATGATACGAGAGCCGTGAGGATGATGAACTTAGCAAGAGGCCAAGGGAACTCGACAGCGGGGACAATTACAAAGCTGATACTCTTAAGACTACATGAAGATGTTGCATAGAAATTGAACGTTCGCGACTTTCCTACCGGTCGCCATTCAAAAAATTAATTAAGTGAAATTCTTGATGATTGGGTTTGGATGAACTACTGAAAAATGAAAAAATCTTCGTTTTGAATTGCCGTCTCCTCATTCTAAGCAATAACCTAAAACGATTTCTCAATCAAATTGTGATGTAGGACGATAAGTAGATTTTATACGAGAATCGATGCCTACCAGCTTGGTGGTTGGACCCATAAGACGTTCTAGAGCACTCCCCGAAGCAAAAACTGCACAAAAAAAATAATGGACACTTTATGATGGTCCTGTCTGATCCACTACAGCTTTCTGAAATCCAGATAAACATTCAAATCGTGAACTATGCTCAGCAAATCAGTGAGATACACCAAAGACTGCTATGATTTCAGCCGGCATTGGTCGATGGATGATCCTAAATCTTCTCCACAGCAGCGCGATGCCACAGGTTGCACAAGGATCGATTCAAATCTGAAGGAATTGCCTTACGAAGTCTTGAATCAGGAAGCGCAGTAACCGAGTGGATGTGATGCCATTCGCGGCGCACGTGGGGCAGGATTCCACTCTCAACAGTCTCTGGCACTCGACAACGAACACTCTATGAAACATCACAATTAGTCTATCCACGTTATTGCAAGGATACGAGCCCTGCTTGTTCCACGATATTCAGAAAAGAAGACGAAAAAATGATTTAATGCTAATACTCAGATCACAGTGAGAAAAACACTCTTAAGAAGTATAATAAAGTGCCGAAAAGTGGAAGTTTTGCCTCACACTTGATATTAGGCGGACCTTACGCCCACAGATTACCTTTTGTTCAACCATCTCGGCAACTTGTGCAGGGAAAATCTCCTGATAACTAGTACAATGCAAAAAGAGATTCCCAAAAGTTCGTAGAATATCGAGGTACCAGATTTCATGCTACTGGACTAAGCAAATTCCCTTCTAGTTAGCAAAAACGTGTTGATTGTGATGGTTCCCACTTTGATTGATAAAGATGTGTGTGGGCCTAGTTACAATGATTTTAAAATCCACTATTCAAAACTGCAATTACTTTTGCACCAGCCTAGTTGTTTCTCTGCTAATACTGTCGACTTGAAATTTTTATCGTCTTTTTTTTTCTGACAAATGAACGATAACGACACAACAAACTCAGTTTATGCCCAAATAAGCCTGAAGAACCGAGAAATCTTTGCTTGCTCAAACCTTCGGCGTAGACTAGCATAGACTGCAAATGTGACTGGAATTGTTTGATGAGTACGGTCATGATATTGTTGGGTCACCTGACTAGACTTATGCATCTGACCAGAAAGTGTATTTGGTTGCTGATTCTTTATGTGAGCTGTATTATTGTATGTTATGTTTGTGGGCAGCCGCGAGTGCATTCGTAGTCGAGAGCTATCAATGCAAGTACTCTAAGACTAAAATAAGGCTGAGACGATAGTAACTGTAACAGTATCTGTTTTGCAATGACAGCAGTTGCTCCCACCAACACTACAAACACCAGTCTAAAGTTGAATTCGATTCTGTTGGGAATGTTTTAACGACGGAAAAGCTTGATGTTTTTTAGCACAGTGTTTGAGCACATGGCAACTTCACTGAAAGAAATTATAGGCAATATAACTTAGAGCACTGTCAAATTATTCCTTCATGTGCTTTCGCTCATTTTAGCGAACACTGCTTCAACTTGCTCTTCTGAGAAGCCATTACACATTCGTTTCTGTGTTTAAAAGAACGAATGAATTGTTACAATATTTCAATCTCAATTGATCGGTCGCGAGTTATCTTTTTACTGAATAACTTCGATGAAAACCAAATAATCTACAGTTAATTGCTGCCTTTATTAGTTGCTGATCATTGAACTTCAATTTCTTCAATGACCTAGGCGACATCTTACCGATAATAGATTTTTTCGGTTTTTATTTGAAAGGCAGTATTTTATCATCAAAAAAGTCAATGCGAGTTTTTTGTAAATCTATACTATGGCTAATGATAGGTGGTTTCACCCTTATCAGAGTCGCTACGATTCAAATCTGATGTATGCACCGGTTGCTTCTCTGGGATGTTGGTATTCGTCATCATCGAGGTGAAACAAATAAAGTGATCCCCGCACGATTTGAACAACGTTTTCAGCATTATACTTCATGCAAGAGTGTACACATTCTTAAATGAGAAGATTAAAAACAGAAAATGAGATAGGGAAATCGATTCTCACAGATTCACAAAAATATTTCTAGCTGTTCAGTGCAGCCCTGAGCATCAGGAAAATAGCATAATCATACATATCTACGTGTCTAGAGGTGTAAATTATACATTTATGCTTGGCATATTTCCATGAGTTGGGCTGTGCAAGCAGATTGACTACGTTAATGTGGCCGAAAGGATAACGAAGCAAGAAGAGTTTACAAAAAAGAGCTGAATATGTGTCATACGAATGTCTTGCGTCGGGAAGAGCGCCTTTTAGCCTTTGATGGAATAAGGTCGTCCATCTGTTGTTTACACACTGAATGAAATCAACCTTACTCTGAAAGTTCAATTTACGATGAAGCATTATATTGCGTATAAAAGTCAAAGATCCTCCTTTTATAATCACCTTCGCATTGTCGAAATCAAAGTCAAATTCGCAAGGGTTATTAGCATTACTGATCAGTAATTCCTGTTAAAAAAAATTGATTGCCACCTCAGATCGTCACAGTCTTGCTTGAAAAGTATTTCGTCTAGTTTTCCACTTTCGGTTAAGATGTTCCATTGATGCTGACGCAGTATAGCTACTGTTTTAGGTATGAACTTATCACCCCTTTTCTTGAAAAATATCAAGTAGACTACGCCTGAACTCATGCAGTTTTCAGCCTCTGCCGTTGGGACAGATCACGCAATTCTCCACCTATAGAGTCAGTCATGGAGGCGGTTTTAAACCAACTGCTAGTATGAAGTGCTGGAAAGATTTCCACAGTTTCTTTATTCGCTACGTAGTTCTCTAGACCACCGATTTTTAGGCACCTGTTAATAATTGTGCTTACTTCATGTAATATGACAAATCGCCTCATTTGTTTTTGAGAAGGTATATGGGCCAATCCTCATTTTTGATCTGATCTCAGTGGCCGTTGCTTTATATCTACATGTGATAGCTAATTGTCGTGTCAAATAGAGTTACTTCTTTCGTCATTTTTCGCCGGTGAAAGCTATAATGGTTCTTCTTTGTATGTTTCACATAGGTAATTTTTTTTTTGTGGTTTTCAATGTTTTCGTAGGTTTTTATTGCTAAATTTTCGATCCCATTATAGCCAGTTTTTCCAAAGTTTTTGCCGTGTGATGTTTATATTCTAAAAAGTTGATGAGCAGCAAAGTATAACTCTGACTCAAGATTTCGTGTTACGACAGAATTAGAAAAACAAGAGCGACGATACATATCACACAAATGAGCTCTTTTACGATAACACGGCCTTGTTGAGAATGTCGCTCTGCAGATTAGCGATTCTATAAAGTGGTCTTGGTGACGTTGACAGTTAGTACACAAATGCACTCTATATTCTCAACAAATTTTCATTTTATTTGAGGAGAACGAGTTTCTAAGTAGCCATGATCAGCGTTGGTAGATCTTCTAAAAATTTTGTAATGCGTCTAATCTTGTCATAGTTTATGACAAACATCATTTAGCTCTTTTAATTGTGTAGTAGTCAATAGCAATCACGGTGAGAAAACTTGCTAACGACATACAAGAATAGAACAGTGGAAAGCCGTACTGGTGTATTTTATTGGTTGGGAACAGGTTAAACCTAAAAACTCAAACATAAATGTTTAACAGATATGCAAGGTAAACGAATGAGGTGCAGCTCGTTGCGAAGCTTAACACCGACATTTGGAAGTGGATACGTTTTCACCTAGTTAAACTCAAAATTATTTGAACGTATAAAAAGGTTCATTCAGTATGCAGCCTTGGTGGAAATTGATAGAGATCTAAATAGAAATGACCAGTTTTGTTTATTAAAGCGCCACACAAATATAACACTATGAGAGAAAAAAAAACCAAATTACAAAGCGAACAATTCATAAATTTGATTGGAAATGAGTTGAGTTTCCAAATACAAAGACAAAAACTCAATCTCTGAATCTTGACCACTACACCATACGTTCCATAATAGTGATAGTGAGTGCCGGATTCCTATCCTTCAAAGACAACCATGATTCCGTGTTGAATATAACATGTCTATCTTCTTTCATCTAGAATGAGGTGCAACAGATTGCTCTGATCATGACAAGAATCAGTCCGTCGTTCTAATCTTAGAAATTGCATGCTCAGCATTTGATATGACGCCGTTATACGCAGAGAATAGGAAAAATCTGATCTAATTGTGTAACAATCTTTCTTGATAGAATCTCTGAACCGCTAGAGCACCAGCTACGATTGATCGTAGTTTATCGTAAGTTCACATCGCAATTTATCACTTCTTTACATCGACATCAAAACTGTGTCAGACAAGGAAGGTCTGGACAGAACATGATGGAGAAATAAACAAAATTAGCTACCCACCAAGCTGAGACAGTGCTCGTACAAGACATTTGCTCCGCAAAAATCGGCCAACTCGACACATTCAGCAACATTGGTAGGCCGAACTCTTGAAAAATCAATTTTTGAAAAGAAAAAACAACTTATACTGTTGATATTTTGCAGCTTGCTGTCATTCATCTTCAAATAGCATCTCATCTACTTGAAAACAATGGTGAAACTTTAGCTAAACGTAATTTGAGTTCACATACCTCGAAATAAGTTCCTGCTCACACATGCTCTTAAGAGCAGGAATGATGTATTTGTCTGCCAGCAGCATCACATGGAAGACCTCCTATAATTTACGGTATTGATGTAATGAAGGAGTAATCGAAAGATGATTACAAGCAAAGTTTCAAAAAATACCTCCAACTCCAAATTCCCCAAGGAAACTGAGCCAGTGTATATGAAAACCAACAAATTTCTAACTGCGGATATGGAGAAGCCCTCTATCGTTATCGCGTATGTCTTAAAATTCAGAATTCCTTTTGTAAATATTACTGGCCAATAATCAGTAAAGAAAACATGTGAACTAAGAGTCATAATACATCTGGTGAGTACAAATAGCGGCTAACTTTTTCAAAAGTAGGATGGGCTGCGTCGATAACTTGGATATCCACTACAAAATGCTTTTGCTCGCATGCAGTCATTTATAAACTATTTGATGAAGCTGTTTATCATTCGCCTCTCCACGCATGACACGCCATAAGCAGATTGTAATTTGAGTAGATCGCTCAGTTGTAACATATTCATTCAAAAGCGTTGCAGATTAGTGCGTATCCAAACGGAAACTCAAGAAGTTGACAAACCTTGCTTTCTTTCGTATTATGGTCAAACATGGTGGCAAAAACATCAGAATGAGTGATAAGCTTGAACTTGTGCACAGCAAACACCTCACGTTCGCTACCGAATTCGACAGTGAGACTAAGATCGGCATCAGAGTTCTCAGCAGACAGCATCTTAGCAAGTTCTATAAATGTCATAATAGAGCCTATACAATAGTACAATTAATCATCTACTCACTCCATTTTGTATTTTGCACTTTTTCATCCGTTTTTTTACCGATTGGAAGTTAACAAATCAAAAAAGTGCGAAGGCGTTCTGATATGTAAAGGTTAGGCACTTCATTTCTTCGAATAACTTGTTTTCCTCGAAACAAGTTGCCATCACTGTCATAACAAACCTCGGCAGTTCTGCGCAGTTCACCAAAGTAGGCTTGTTCCGTAATATGAATGAATTTAGAACTCACCATTTTCAACGTGAAGATGAGAAACTTCCGTCATTTTCATTTTTACCGTATCACTTGGTGGCATCTGTCTACATGGTATGCTACTAGCTTCCGGTAGAAATTCAATTGAACATTTGATCAACAACGAGTGATCAGCTCTGATGCATTGTCGAATCTAAAAAATCAATCACACGTAGGTGAAACGAATCTTGCAAGTTCTTTGAATATCCGCACCAATTTTAACTGTGAACTTGCAAATTTACATCTATCTTTGCGGTTAAATGTGAACAGCACAGCAAAATGATAAGGAAACGGTATCCAATACGAATGTTCGCAAACCGTATTTTCTGGGATATTACGAGATCCCCACAGATATTCTTTCCTGGGTGGTCTGGCATGGAAAACAACAGTGTTCACATTGCAAAACTTTATCTCATCGTTGTCACCTACGAGAAGAAGGCGGCACTCGGCTTTGATGACCACCTAAAAGATTCAAATTACTCATTTATACCCGACATTTTGAACATGTACACAAAAGTACCTCACTCCTGGGAGGTGTAGTAAATAGTCTTACAAGCAATGATACGTTACAAGCGTTGTCGAAACGTCTACATCCAGGATACAGACATAGCTGCCAATTGACACCAGGCATTGAAGAACATCTGGTAGCATAATTTGACATCATGAGTAATAAATGTTTTAATAAGATTTGAAGATATTGTACCAACTTGAGAATAGTACTGCGAAGGCAGAAGTTAGGTGGTGCCAGCTTTAGTAGCAGTGAAAAATTGTTTACCTGAACAAGATTTGAAAGATCGAAATTGATAAATTGAACGAGAATGTACCTTCCATGTTTGAGTAAGGACAAGAGATTCGACGTCGCTCACAAACGATGGGGTAAATGGGGATGCAGAACCTAGCTGAAAATGTTGAGCTGCCGAAGCACAAAAGTCGCCTTCTGACATTGTGAAGCTTGGATAGATAATCTGCAAAGTACAGATATGTCATAGTGAAACAAAAACTAAGTTAAAGTGTAACAAAATTAAGCGTACCCACCACTCGATGACTAGCACGAGCTTGAAATGGGAATCACCGTGAACCTCATCTGTGTAGATGGATATGAAAAAGAAGAAAGTGAAAATAACACGATAAACACTGATAAAGTGTTGGTGAACGGTGTGATATGTTGTGAAGTAGTAGAAATATTGATATAGGTAATGAAGTCTATATGAAATTGAAGTTGAAGTGAAGATTGAAGTTCATATATGCGAAGCATGGATAACACCAAAATTGAAACATATTCAATGTAAAATTCTATAGGAGCCGTAAGACATGCTTACGAACAGCGAAACATATTATCTAGAAAAGGTTAACTACTGATCATACAGCAGTCACCTAAGCCACTACATCACCACTGCCCGATGGTGTGTACTACACCACCACTCTATAATATTTTATTATTTCTTAAGTGAAAAGTAAAAGGAACTGAATGAGAAAAGCTTACTCTACCATACCAGCATCACGGTCAGTCGAGTTTGTTCCAGTAATTGCTTTTGAATTACGAACCATCAATATAAGCATATCGAATGCGCTGCTCAAATACTTGAGTTTCAAATATTGTAGAAACAGAAAATCTGTTTTCGCCATAATTCACTCTTTATATGAACGATATAAAAGTCTAATGAGAGGAAGAAGGCATATAAGACGAAGTTATTAAGTGTCATGAAGTTGTCAGATTTAAGACTGCATTGAACAACATTGACGTACTCTACCTCAAGGAGTCCTTTCACCATCGGTAAAGGACCATGGATCTGCTTGGATTCTGCATTATACTAGGAAGACTTTCTTGTAAAACCACTAGTGCTTTTGCATAAAAAACGTGCAAAACGAAGACTGGAGAAGAATTTTCCAGAGCACAATATTCCGCGTGTCAAGATTGACAAATTCATCCTTTCAATTTCTTTTCTTTTTTTGAAATTTTCTTCAACATAAATGCAGCGACATGACTCTATAGTCGTGTAATGCGGTAATTATGGATGCACTTAACGTTCTACCAGCGTATCTCACCTCATTGGGAACTTTTATAATAATGAGTGAGTCACTAGAATAAATTAATCTACGTCAATGAAGTTTATATTTCCTACCTCGATACCTTTATTTCAAGATGCAATGTGCGACTGTTTCGTGCACTTGACACAGTTGTGTGAATCATGATCATGAATGGTAATCTCATATGTTAGGGCTGCAAGGTAATTCTAAACAAGGTAATTTTTTCGAGTTTCAGATCTGTCAACTCTTTCATTACTCAGTTAGAGGAGAACTCCTGTCTGAAACTAAAATTTCAATTTCGACTCATGAGCTTAAATCCATATGAACACCTACTTTTTTGCATTCATATTGTATTAGTAGTACATGACGAGAACTCACTTTGCTTGTTGGCGCAGTGAGCGGCCTCTTCTTAATTACTCTTAGACCAGCAGGTTTCGCGAATAAAGAAGTTTATGTAATAATAAACAGATGACTTGAAAGTTCTGTGAGCACAAAATGTTCTAGAAGAACCTGTTCTCTATTGCTCTGCTTGTAGTGGTTGAAATATGGCATATACTGTAAGTAGCAATTGTGCTTCATATGGAGAAAATGCTGGCAGGACGTGGAAGAGCTTGAGCGCTGTATCTACACCTATTAACCCATGGTTCAATCCAGCAACTACGACTAGTAGAAGAGTCTAACACTAGTAAAAGTATCAACCGGTGATCTTGCTCGAGAATGAGCTTTTGCACATTTTTTGGTTGCAGAATAGAACTTTTCTTGGTCTACACCTGTCACATCATCTTTTGTACGGAATAAGGTATTAAATGGTTGAAAAAAGTTTTGTGAATAAGTTCTTTACGGCAAACATTTTTCAAGAAATTCATCTCTAGAGCTGTAGATGCCATCAAGATGACAGACGTGAACAGATTCGCTAAAATAAAAATGCCTTCTACACTCGAAATACCGACTTTCTTGAAACCTCGGCATGTTAATATTATAAACCTTTGAAAATGAAAAGAAAAGCTTAGGAAACTAATCTTTATTTGAAGCGCAACCGCGAAAACCCATCGACCGGAAAGAAGAACAATCGATTGGTGAAAAAGATATCAACCTCGTGAAGCTCTAAATAAAGATTAGTTTTCTAAGCTCTTCTTTTCATTTTCAAATGCCTTCTACACTAGTCCCGAAATTCCAATATGCTGTTATGTATCTGTTCTATGCCTCACCGAATATATCCAATAGTCAGTTATGGGGATTGCCGAAAAGTTTTTTGTCATAAGTGGTAGAGGTTTACAGCAGTTACTTTACAGTGGTAATGAAATGCCAGTTCTAGACTTAAAGTGTCAAATGCAGGGAAAGAAACCAGCATCAGTCCTTCGCTCCAAGTATACATTATACATCACCTGTATCACCTGTCGTCCCGTTGATCGTCGAGTGACTCGAGCGGATACCAGCGACGCTTCCATTTTTTCCTATCGCGTGCAAGAGTAGTTCAGTGGGTCTTTCTCATTCTAGGGACCGCTGACCATCATATCTTTCTTCGATAGCTTTCGTGAAGAAATTGGACCAACGGGTCGGTGGTCTCCCTGAAGAGCGCTTAATGTCCCGAGGAATCCAATCGGTAACAGCTCTCGTCCATTGGTTGTCGTTGAAGCGCACCACGTGTGCGGCCCACCTCATTTTCAATATCCTAGCGCATATTTGCTCTCTTGTTCAGAGGAACTCTCGATAGATCGTTCTTTATGACCAATTCGATTTTCACTGTTGGCGTCACATGTTTCTCATTACCGTTGTCTCCATTATGTCAGTACTGCTATACCATGGTTCAATGCCAATTTCTCTAATTCGGACGTTTTCAAATTAACTTAGTTGTGACAGTCATTTTTCGTCACCAAGTAGACGCGTACCGCAGTGATCAGAGGTAGCCTGCTGTATATACATAATCGTCGGCTTGACCGCTGTCGTGGGCTGACTAAGCCTTCCATCACTCCGGAGTCGAGAAGACAAACCGGCATTTACTTAACCTGTTAGTTGGTCGCCAAAAATCATCGCATAGGCTAGATATGCATCCGGTCACCTTTGCTAATGCTTCATGAAGCCGGGTGCATCGTGCATTCGCAGCGATTATCGATGGGATGAGCTTTCTCCTTTAGCCTTTTAGAACTGTTCTTATATTTTAGAAATCGTAATTTAGATGCTCGTCATCCTAGCACTAGAACTGTTTGATAAATGCTTGTGAAGCTGATAAAGAAGGTGATCAGTAGTACAGCATTCAAATTACAAGGACTCGGTTTTTGATGCTTTTTTATGCGATATGTTTTACACAATGGACTGTGTAAAAGACTATGAAACAAAAACATTTACCACTTTTTTGATCTATGCAGCGACATTTTCTTGCATATCGTAGTTCGTAGTTTTGCAGTTGCACTGAAAATGTTGTTGTACGTGTAACTGCGGGCACACAATGGCATTCATTTCAGAGCAAACTCACTACGCCATTGGAGGAGTAGATTTATTCTTTCCTCCTTTCTAACCATGAAATTGACCAAGAAGCATCTATATATTTCCTGTCGGCTTTTCCCATGTTATATATCTTAAACTGTTCTTTGCAATTAGCTGAGAATTATTTAAGCACACATGCAAGATAAGCGGTGTATAGCTAGACGAACTAGACAATTTCTAAACAGAATGGCGGAGGCTCATCGACAAAGCAGCTTCTTAATAGGAACGCTACCGCCACAGCAACACCGGTCACTGCCTTCCATTCGCACGTTGTTCGCCTTCTCGTACGATTAGCTCTGAACGTCTATGCTAAGATTTGTCATCGTGAGTACTAGAAGAGGTTATGTAGTTGTCTGCCACCAAAATGCTGGATATATCAGGTTGGCATAGTCGTTCAAACTGAATTGAGCCTTGCCTTTGCTGAATATATCATATCAATTGAAACCATGATCGATAGTGTCAATTCGGTATAAACTGATTCGGAAACATTAAATTAGAGAAATCTAGTAATTTTTGTTTTTACTGGATTAGTTTAATCATGACGGTTCTCTACATGATCAGCACTTATTGTGATAGCAACCGTTTTAGCACTGTTGATATGATAAGATTAGTGCAAAGTCTAGTCATTATGAAAAAAATCAGCAAAAAAATAAACGAGCATTGCCCTAACCAACTTATGAAATTGGATGCGTAGTTAAATCGCTACGGAATTTACATGTTGCCAATGGGGTGTTCTGAATGTGGTTTTAAAAGCAAAATAAGAAATCAGTGCCTGGACATGGGCTAAGATGAAAGTGTGGCAAGCGCATCTTGACATGAATGTAGTGTTCTAACCTAAGCATACTAGTGTTGAGCAGAAGTTTGAGACACTCTTCCATTCAGGCCATCAAAATCCCTGCAAGTCTCAAATTATGCGACGAAATCCGCACTGAAATCGAGAAAAAAAAATAAAAACTTCCCCCATAAGCGTCACGTTTGTTTCATATACTCGGACATCCATGGGATAGTTTGACGAAAAAAAGCAATATTATTGAGTGTTTTCTGTTATAGAAAGAAGAAAAATCAATGTCATTTTGCGAAAAAATGTTTGAGAAACTTCCAAAACTGATGAGTGGCAGAAATTCAACTGTCAGAACTCACAGGATCTTACCAGACAAGTACAGGAGGAGAAGACGAACAGAAACAAAGCGTTAATTGATGATTATTGTTTCAGTCTCACGTGGTGGTGACAGCGATTCTAAAAAATCTCGAAGAAGAGAAGTGACAAAGATGGCTGTTCTTTTACCAAACCATGTGGAGGAAGTGAGCATTTTGCATATAAGCACTTTACAAATCTTTGTATGCCTTGACAGATTTATATTGATGACAAGCAAGAAGATGGTGTTGTTTTGAGTTGTAGAGGAAAAAATGATTGATATTGTCCTAGTCACAGACTTTTGCATTAGTTCTTGCTGTTTTCTATTGTAGTTCACGATCAAGGGAGCAGAAATCTTTGGTGGAAATGTTACTTCAACATTTCGCCAACAAGGATGTGCTACATACTCGCATCAAATTGTGCCGAGAAAGCTATGATGATGTCAGATAGAAAAGTTTAACTCTGAAACTACTTGGGTGAGCTCACAGAGCTATATAATCTGCTACTCTCGTACACACGGTCACAAGTTCGATATCTATCCGAAGCTGTTTAGTTTGTAAGACGCATCGCGTATCTGCTTGCTTGGTGTCTCGTCGTGGTAGCATAGCCGTAACAGCACAACATTCTTCTCTTTGTAATTCTACAGTAATTTTTTTGCCTTTGTGCTGCACCATGGCCAACACTCGGATAGCACGGCCGCTAGTGTCCTGCACAGTTGATAATCTTTTGAACTTTATCCCTCGGAGACTGCTTTAGTCTGTTTTGTAACTTTCTTTCCTTTTTCCTTTCTTGTAATCGAAGAATAGCAGAACTTATTCAACGGGCCAGTTTGCCGCGTTATTTGAGTCCCACGGATATTAGACGCTCAAATGGATGCATTTTGATATCGCCCTTCAGTTGAACGGAAAAACACATTGACCGAAATGTATCAACTTCTCTTTGTACGCCTGTTACGGTTTCGTAATACTGGAAGTTGGATATGATTATTATATTTTGACTTCAGATTATCCTATTGATGTTTAGCGATGAAGTGCAGTACAATGGCAAACCAAGTCCAGATGACCTGTCATTTTGGCTTATGAAAAACAGAGCGCGTACAGTTCGAATGGATTGGGTATGTCCGCAAACGGTGACGTACAACTATATAAATGTCTTCGTTTAGTACAAATATGCTGTTTTTGAGCTATCAGAATCGGTACTGTTGAAGTATGGCGAATTCGCCTAGACAAGCATGGTCTTCGCCTACGATTCGGAAAACCATTCGAATACTGAGGAAAAATGGAATAAGGTGGTGCTTTACCCAAAACAGT
>JAHQIW010003754.1:0-12703 GCA_019055375.1 Parelaphostrongylus tenuis
CAGCCGCTATCGGCATCGCACCCGCTTGTTTTGACAGAAATTTGATATGGATAATCAGCCAGATTTCTTTTATGTGTAGTATTGCGCAAGGACATTCCAATCCAGCCGAAATTCCAACCCAGATCTCACTACTTCCTGTCAGAGTATTCTAATCGTTGCACCACTGGCGCTCGTTTTGTACAACACTCTTTTTTACGCCATTTCACTCATTTAAAAGTCCGCCTTCTCTTGCGTTGATTGATAGTAATTTGTTTATTTTTTTTCAAGATTGAGTTAACAAGAGAGCAAATTAGGCTGTTGATGATGCAAGAATGGCTGTTGTGTTCAAATGCAACTTTGGCAACTAAACGCATTAATCTGGACGACCTAAGGCGGCTGATCTTCCAAACTTTACCTTCGTCAAACTTTTTGAGCCACCCGCACACCATACTTATGCCAACTGCGCGTTCGCCTTAAGCCAGGTTGAGGAGTTCACATGCCACCTTTGCATTTGAACCCAACAGCCATTCGTGCGTCATCACCTGTACCACCTTTCGCCCCTTTGGTCGTTGAGTGACTCGAGCGGGTACCAGCAACTCTTGCATTTTTCCTATCGCGTGCAAGAGTAGCCCAGTGGGTCCTTCTCGCTCTGAGGATTCGCTGAGCATCATACCTTTCTTCTATCGTATTCGTGAAGAAATCGGACAAACGAGTCGGTGGTCTATCTTTAGGGCGCTTGACGTCCCGAGGAATCCAGTCGGTAGCAGCTCTCGCTCATCGGTTGTTGTCGAAGCGTGTCACGTGTCAGGCCCACCTTATTTTCGATATACTGGCGTGTAAAACGACGTCTCTAATTTTCTGTCGTTGACGTAGGTCGAAACTTCGGATCCTTTCTCTCATTTGCGAGATACGAGATACTCCTAGCATGGACTTTCGACAGCGCGTTCGCTAACGCCAAGTGATTTTTCATCCTGCTTACGTAGCGACCAGGTTTCTGCTGCGTACGTTAGATCAGGGATAATTGTCGAGTCGAAAATGTGGGCACGGAGTCGGATGTTCTTTGTCCTCTTCACTACATCTTCAATGCCCTCAAACGTTCCCCAAGCCGCTCGTTTAATCGTGCTCAACTCTGGAGCTATGTCGTTCGTCATGTTGATTTCATGACCATAGATAGACGTAATTGGAGCAATCGAAGATTGTCGTTCCGATGAGCGTGAATGGGGCATTCGGAATCCATCTGTTCCTCATGAACAACGTTTTCGTTAGATTCAATTGAATACCAATCTTTCCACAGGCGTTATCGAAATCGGTCGACATTCGTTCCGCTTGGCTGATGTTTGGTGATATGAGAACGATATCGTCAGCAAAGCGAAGATGATTTAGTCGACCGTCAATTTTCACTCCCATATCGCCCCATTCTAATGCGCATGACGTTTTGTAGGATGACAGTGAAGTTTTGGCAAAATTGTATCGCCTTGTCGAACCCCTCTTCTTACGTCAATAGTGATGTTATTGTATAATGGAGATATTTTGGTCTGAATCCTTATAAAGCTCACGAAGGATCATTATGTACCTAGTAGGGACGCCCTGTTTATCCAAAACCTCTAAAACCGCTTCCTTTTCCACTGAATCAAAGGCTTTGTTCAGATCGATAAAAGTGAGACAGAGTGGTTGTTTGTACTGTCGTGAAACTTCAATGAGTCTTGTAATTGTGTGGATGTCGTCTGTGGTACTAAATTCTTTTCGGAACCCTGCTTATTCGCTTGGCTGTCCTTCGTCCAGTGTTCTGACAATCCTGTTCAGGAATGACTCGACTAAAGAGTTTATAGACAGCGCAAGCAAGCAGATTGGGCGACAATTGCCTATGTCGTGAAGGTCTCCTTTTGAACAACAATACGGTCTCGCTGGTTTTCCACTGAATAAGGACCTTGCATTCTGACAGGTAGTGAGTGAAGAGCCGAGCTAGGGTGTTGATGAGAACTGGCGGCAGGTTCTTCAGGTGTTCTGGTCTAATCCTGTCTTGACCGGGTGCTGTTCTGTTTTTCGCGACGATATAGCATGTCGGATTTCGGAAAGGAGGACCAGTGGAACGACATGTGTTTTCTCGTTCAATTTATATGACGGTAACAGGACATGGCTAGAAAAGAGATTCGAGTAGTATTGGTGGATTATCTTCTCATAGCCCTTCTCAGAGGTGTAAGTATCATTTCAGCGTATCGGAGTGCAATCATCTTGGTCTTATAGTTGGCTTAGCCTCGCTAGGCTTTGCGAATGCTCTTCCCGGCTTCTGCAGCTTCTGCCATAACTGCTCCTCTTCTCCTTTTAGGGTATTCTTTTATTGCTTCTCTGCAGCGTTTCGCAAGTTCGGACGTGGGGTTTCGGTTACCTATAGCTTTTGCGATTCCACGTTGACGTATCAGCTCGAGTGTCTGCGGAAGCAAGCTTGTCTTCGTGACCTTGAGACTCTCGGCTTTCATAGCGCTAACGTGAAAATATTCAACAAGCCAATCTTTTCTTTGTCGATGTTGTCGACAACGGTATCTTCCCAAGATCCGACTAATGATTTGAATACATTTCAGTATGGTAGTTTTGAGAACTTCATTGTTTAAATTTAGCGGCTTTTTTCCTCTCCGTAAAAAAGAAAACGTTGCGCTAAGGAGGCGATTGTCTGGTCCCTTGTAGAACTTAGGAGCAACAGCAGCATCGGTCAGACAAAAGCTTTGATTAACTAAGATGTGGTCCATTTCGTTATCGTACTCTCCATTGGGAGACTCGCACGTCCATCACTGAGAGTGAGGCTTTTGGAATTATGATTTACCATGGATGGTTTGGATCGTCATGATAAACTCAGATAGCCGCTCACCCTGTTCATTCCATTCTAGACCGTGGGTCCCTATGTGACGTTCTTCAGACGTTCTTCTAGGTCCAATTTTTGCATTAGAATCTCCGACAATGACCTTGAAGAATGTACGATCTTCTTTGAAGAATTTTTCGAGGTCCATATAGAACGCTTCGACTTCGTCTTCGTCATAGCTTGATGTTGGTGCGTAAGCAACGAAGACAGTCGAAGCCGGCATAGAACTACATCTTTTCAGCCGTAATCGTCCGATTCGGGCTGTTAGTTGTTCAAATGCATCAATGTTTACGGCCAAATTCGATTTGACGAGGACGCCAACGTCGCCGACACCTCTGCTATCGCATGTTCCATGGAACAACAGTTCTCTTCCGGTGTCAGAAACAGCGTGAAAAGGATGGCGCCTTCTCGTTTCAGCCAGGCCACTGACGTCGTACCTTACGTCGCTCTTCTTGCTTGAATTAATAGATCTTCTACAGCGGATTCGTGAGCAAGGGTTCTTGCATTGTAGGCAAAAACCGTCATTTCAGTCCATTTCGATCTTGGCGGCCTAGTTTGGTCCTGAGATTTTAGCACCCTCTCCGTACTCGTCCTACCTGGCGCTGAAGTACCCGGGGCTCTTTGGGGGTCATGTACACGTGCGTCATTAACAACCTATTTTTCTCGCTTATCAACTCAATCTTGAAATAAGTAAATGAAATATATACCTATCAATGCGGGAGAAGATGGGCTTTCAAATGAGGCCAAAAACACAGGTAAAAGCCGACACCTAAACATTTTCTCAGAACTTCTTCACCAACGTATTATCATAATTTCCACTCATTATCTTTCTGTCTAAAAAGTAAAGAAACAATGAATTGAGTACTGTCGCACAATTTCAAATTGCAGCATGAGCCCACAGAAAACTCCCACGCTTCATTAGTTGACCAATGAATCATTGACCTTCAGCGCAGTTCTAATCTGGCTTTGATAACCTCGTGAAGAGTTTGGGTTCTTAAAGGTTACAGTGTTAGAGATGATCTGCCGCTATCTAGTTCGAATATGGCAATGTTATTAAAGCAAATTTATCTAATTAAATGTTGAATGAAAGATTACGGGTACCAAAATTGGTAGTTTTTCGACGTGTAACAAAAATTGCATAGATCTAATGAGCGGTGCTTTGATAAATTATAGTGCCTACTACAAATAGTGTAATGTACATGTGCACGGTAAATGTGATTCTTCAAAGCCATATTATGCCTCTTCGAACCTTTCAGGCAGTTCTCCCGCTTCTTGAACCGAGGAATGGAATGAAGAGTTTCTCTACAGCAAATGACATTGGTTTCTCATTTGTCTTCTCTCAGTCAGACAGAACCAAAAGTCCTTTTTCTAATGCTATAGCAGAAAGAAAACATTTGTGCTTCATACAGACATATTTCTCGCAGTACAAAACTCGTCCCATGAATTATACGTCGCCATTCGATAGCCTAACTTTTAGCCATTCCAATGCTATACTTATTTTTAGGTAAGTCGTTCCACTGCAGTGTAGCAGAACACATATGATTAAGTTTCACATTTGCGGCCTATTGTTTGATAGCTATTGTGTGCTGACTGTGGGCCAATAACCCGCGATTGACAAGTATTGCAGATGTAATTCATATGTGAAGTGCGAGTTCTGTCATTTAACTTGGGATTTTTCTGTATTTTTGAAGGAAGTCCATATAAAACGTAGGACTCTAGAACTACAGGGTTTTCTCTACACGTTCATAAGCTTTCATTGCTTTCAGATAAATCAGAGTAAGAGGTGGCGGCCGGTGTAAAACATAGTTTTATTTTAAACGCTATAGCACTATAAAAAGCTCTATTCAAAAGCGGCTACATGGCGCAGTAGTCAGAAATCTAAGCCCTTGAATGATTCCTAAAGTGAAATGAAAATTTTTTGATGAGACCACAATAACTTTGAAAATGATGCGGCCACAATTCTTCACAGGGACCGTAAAATTTGATGCTGAGCAAACTTTATTGTTATGAAGACGTTAATTATTATAGGAAGAAATTCTATAAGCGCATTTTCAATAAAATGAATACCAGGTTCCTTGAAAATTTCCTCTTTCCATAACATAACTGTGTTGAACGCAAACGCCTACTGTGGTACGTTTTCACGTCCCTTGCCTTTTTACCTAATCGAGATATAATTACAGTCATCATTGAATAACTTAAACTAATAATTTGAACACTGGGTCTGGTTTGCGAAAAGACTTCATTGTCGTGGTCAGGCAACGAGAAAAAAATTACGGCTTGCTTTCTTAGTACTCAGGACTTGATTCAATCCCCACAGAAACTTTTGCGGTATTATATAGTAGAACTTAAATTTTCTATAGTAAAGACAAACATCTACAGTTCTCCCTATTTGAGGGATCCAGCCTGGTTAGTCGCGAGGACATGTGTCGCGTCCCACGTGGTGGATAGGAGAACTCAACTCAAACCAAAAGCTAGCGTGCACTACTTAGAGAAGCAGGTGCATTCAGGGATGAGCTACCTGCTTCTGCTGCGCCTATCTGCCAAAACTCTATTTCTACGAATCAAACCGGCCAAAATCCTCTAACCAAGTGGCTGAGAAGTACATGGGAGGCGGCTAGGTGTTTCCTATAACAAATAAGCCTCTCCCGCGTCTTCGACAGAGACTGGCAAGCTACTTTGTGCATACCTATCCCTCACGTTTAGAGCCAACCAAGCTATACGTTGAGTGTCAAAGTACTAGAAACAGCAATAAATGTGAACCTCATTTCCGTGACCACGGAAAATCCACCAATACGGCAGCGCTGCGCAGGACCCGTACAGAGAGGCTGCTAAAATCTCAGTGCCGAACTAGGCTATCAAAATGGAAACGGACTGAAAGGACGATCTGTGCCTATAATGCGCGAAGACTTGCTCACAAATCTGCTGCAGAAGATCTATTGATTTAAGCAAGAAGGATAAGGAACTGAGTCATTGACCGGCTGGGACGAGAAGGCACCATCCTTTTCACTCCTTTCATAACACCGAAGAAGAAGTTTTTCTTCAATCATGCGATAGCAGAGGTACCGATAGCGTTAAAGGCCTCGTCAAATCGAATTTGACCGTGAACATGATTAATAACCAGTATCGGACGATTACAGTTGAAACGATGTGGTTCAATGCCGGCTTTGACCATCTTTGTTGCTTACGCATCAACACCAAGCTATGACGAAGATGAAGTCGAAGCGTTCTATGCGGATCGAAAAATCCTCTTGAAAAGACCATATTTTCTTTAAGATTATTCTTGAAGACTTCAAGGCGAAAACTGGACTTAGAAGAACGTCTGAAAAACGTCACATTGGCACCCACGGAATAGAATGGAATGAACAGAATGAGACACTGAGCTTATCAAGATGACCCAAATGATCAATGATAGCTAGCAAGTCCGAAAGCATCACTCTCAACAGTGGATGTGAGAGTCTCTCAATGGAGAGTACCACAACGAAATAGACCACGTCTTGGCAAATCAAGGTTTTGCCTACCGTTGTCGCTGTTATTTCTAAGTTTTACACGGGATCAAACCATCGCCTCCTTCGCGCAACTTTTCGTTTCTCGCGTAAAGGAGAGCGAGGAGTTAAATCCAAACAACAAAGTTCTAGAACTACCATAAACTGGGTTGTATTCAAATCATTAGTCGGCTCATGGAGAGATACCGTTGTCGTTAACATCGACGAAGAATACAACTGGCTTGTTGAATATCTTCATGTTAGCGCTATGAAAGCCGGCAACCCCACAGTTACGAAGAGACGCCTTTCTTCACAGGCACTCGAACTGATATTTCAATGTGGAATTTACGATCTGCAGGTAACCGAAACCTTGCGTGCGGACTTGCAAAACGCAGCAGAGAAGCAACAAAAGAAGACCTCGAAGAGAGAAGAGCAGAGCTATGGCAGAGGCTGCAAGAGCCGGGAAGAGCATTTGCAAACCCTCGCGAAGTTTACCAATTATGAGACCAAGATGATTGCACTCCGATACCCTGGCGAGGCCCTTACTGTTTCGAGAGGATCAATGGGTGCTCTGCGCTGCACACAAGGTCAATGGTTGGATTTTGCGCTCATGGCTCACCAAGCCTTCCATCCTTCCAGGGTAGCTGACTGGTACCAGACTTGTCTGGGAGGAGAAGCAGCACTGATTCGACACATCGATAGGCCACAGCAGGTCATTGCTTAGGCCAGGATTGCATTCAGTTATTTCAAACGCAGCGAAATTTTGGAATGCATGGCGCATCTTTTATGGATTAATCAACTTCGGAAGCTGTCCTTTTTTTGTAGTGAAACTTTGATTATAAGCAGATTTTGCCGCTAAGGAAAGACTGGGTATAGCTGAAGAGATTTCTATTAACGTAGTTTTAGTAAAGAAAAGGCTCAGTTGTCTTAAAGGCTCAACGTTTAAAACCAAAGCTGCATGTTTTGTGAGGAAGTGCATAGGACACCTGAATTTGTGAGCATGTCCAGTGATAAAAGCCACCATGGTAATGCTCAAAGAGCAGTATACGAGATAAAATTAATTACAGCTATGGAAGGATAGAGCAACGCTCTGCTCTACTGGGACGAGAAAAGTTCTGATTACTTTTCTACACGTATTTTAACGATAATATATAACAATTAAGTCCGTTATATTGAGGAAATGACTAGCTTCAATTTATCAACAACTATGACAACAGAGAATAAAATTTGCAGTGAACCCTCAAAATCGCTTTCTTTGGCCTCTATATATTCATGAAGTCACTTGCAAAGAAATCCATCTCTGGTCGTACATATTTCCACCGCTATTTCTTCTCAAGCGCCTGTCGAAGCGGTTTTAAGCGAATCTACGTTAGTGTAGCGAGCAGCCAAGATTTTTCGCTAGTATGTACCACACAGTTTAGTCCATTACAATGTTCTTGCCCCAAGAGAAATAGCATGAGATCATCATTTAATTACTTACCGATTGCTGCAAGTATGCCTAGTTATTTACCTTCAAGTAAAGACTATGGGATATATTACGGAATGCCTCGGACAGAGACAAGAATTCAACGGGGCGACAGCTAATCGAATAGCGTAATTTGTTGTGTATCATGGCAAATGAATCACCTTTTTTTGCTAAACTCCTGTTCTCGGTTATTGAGATAACCAATCTCAGTTGCTTAATAACCCTTTTTGTGCACTCTCGGTATTGTCCGCTCGCTCTAAATACACGTAACATTCGTAGTGTAGATCTTTCGCCATCAATTCGTGCGTCCATCATTTGAATACATATCGGTAAAATGAAGAAGCGTCTGACAGTGTCGTTTTGTTTTGCCATACATCATTGAAACCGTTTCTAATGTCCTTAAACACAACAGTGTCCAACGTTTTAGGTAGTGAATTAACAGAATTGCAATGCTGTCGCACTCGATTTTCATCTTGAATTTATGCTCTCTGAATATATTCTGTTCTCCGTTAGTCTACTATTGTACTAATTTTAGTTCATACTAGTACCTTTCCCCTATTCTCTGTAACTGCTGTTCCTTGTAAAAGCTTTAACAGGTTCAAGTAAATTCTGCAGGAGTGATATCTTAGACTTTTACTTAACATTCATTTTTATTGGTTTGACAAGACAAGGAAAGTTTTCTCAACGTCGTCTTTCTTTTTTTTTCGTGTTTTTCAGCGCGAACTGCCTGAGTAGCCATGACTGCAACGAATGTTTATATTTAGGCTTAATACCTCTCTAAAGGTTCGAAAAAATAAATGGAATAAAAATAAGTTGAATAAAAAATTACTGCATTGCAGTGCGAACCAAGCAGATGAATAAAAAAATTGAAACTCGCTACCTGAACTTTTGACGTATTCCTTATTTTTCGAGACTGAATATTTACAACTGCTAACAACAGCCAGTCGTTCCGATGATGTGTGTGCTCGATGATTGCGTGAGTCCACCATTTTGAGGTGGTGTACCTCTCAAATGAAGCAATCTCACTCAGCGAAGCCTTCTTGTATCACCATTTTCTTAATGAAATATTTTCTCTCAGATAAAAATTTGTTTGCGGTACGATTATAATATAGTAGTGATCTTACATAACAATACGATATTTTACTTTTATCATAACGCCGTTTCTTTTTTTTTTCTCCGGGTTTGTAGTTTCATTCATTCCTCTTGTCACCTTTCAAGTGAGCTCATCTTAATTAATATTCCCGGTTCCTACAGCTTGCCAGTCGGTGTTTTGGAAATAACACACAGGTCTGGTGTTCAAGTCGTCAACTATCTAAGGATGGGGCACAAAGTGAGTCCAGAACATGACTCCGAATGAAGACCCTAACTTGTGCGTTAAAGGTGCCTCCAGCACTTACTCTACCATCCCTTGACATCAAACATAACATTATGAAAAGTAACTTGGCGATATCAAACATTTGACTGATATTTTTTCAATAGTACTGTGCTAGTGATACAATGTACTATTCGAGTTCCTTGTGAGTGTGACTGATAAAAGTATTAAGTTCGTGCCCAAGTCAAGTGCAAACGAAAATTCGGTCTTCCTATTTACCTAACACCAGTGTTAATCAAGAACACCACCGATCAACGAACTGGGAATGTGAAAGATAAATCTTCGGGTTTTGATCAATACCTAAGAGATGCGCAGTGCGTTCGAGCACATGAAGGATCGTTGGAGGCGACCGAATTGAGATCTGACTCATCCAATGATTCGGAATGGGTTTCCAATGCATAAATTTGATAATTCCACCCTCCTAGACAAGCTTGATAGAGTGTTATGAATTCCACAAAGACCGAAGCCCTGGCGATCACTGGGAACGAGTGGAGACATAGACCAACACGAATTGTGGAGCACCTCTAATCTTCACGCTTCATATGCCACATTCCCTTCAAAAAATGATAATCGTTTTAAATATAGGTCGTTTCCACCTACACTGTTAAACTTTAAAGAGTGGTACTTCTGCTTTAGAACTTTCACAGAGCTTCAAAAGGCACAGAATATCAAGCCTTCCCGTAAGTTTTGGCGCTAGAGTAATTAACACGAAATTTATCATTCAAAATCAATAGAAATTGCTCATCTGTAATATTTAGAGTGTACATCATCAGCCTGTACACATTTACCTGCCACTTTTCAGGCAACAAATCAACACAATGCTCATAGAACTCGTCATCCTTATATTTAGAATGTTTACTCCTTGACGCAAATGCTTGGTGTCTCAGAACTTCTTCTAGCACAGGAAGTGCTCCAGTGACCGGAAGTGATAGTCAGCACTCGCAATCACTCTTATCCAACTTTGGAAGCTTTTGTCCAGCGGAAGGGGATGATTCTTTGTTCGTCGCCTTATAACAGACAATTACACGAGTCTACAACAAATCCTAATCAGACAAAATGGGTAAAATTGCTTGTCGAGCGACGTCTAGCTGTTAACTGCAAGTAATGAAATCTCAATTACTTATGTACCAACCATTTTCACTTTCCATTGAAGAACAGTACATTGGTCAACATTGACTTCCTCTGCAACATTTCGGTAAAGTGAAGAGGATCAGCTTTGATAATTACTCTCAGTTAGTTGGTCGTTGTCAACTTTCCATGGTCGGCCACTACGGCAGTCATCCTCAGAGGCCTAGTCTCTTTTAGCGGAACTTTCTGAATTTTTGCTGCACTGTAGGTTTGCCACATTCCTGGGGAAAAGCGTCGTTGGTGATGTAAGTTGTCACTGCTGCTTGCTGACCCATTTGACTACCAGTGTTTTTGCACCAGCATATCCTCTCCTCGGTCTAAAATAAACTTAGAATAAAAGAGCGAGAAACGGGCACAGAAGTGATTCTAAACACAACCTCATTTACTCGAGAATTTGTTTCAACATATTCGGCAAATTTTAACATACATGAATCACCATTTGTTTCGCATCAACCTAATGTTTCTCTTGCGAGAGCTTCAGTAGTGTCATATCTGTGCGCGGTGCCCAAGGAGGTTTGGTGGCGGTTGAAGTCTATAACAGAGAAACACCAGGTTCAAAGTTTTACTCATATCTCATTGTCTTTGTGGCTGTAATTCACATAGTATGTTGCCGATGAAATAAATAATATGGTAAGAAGATGAAAAGATTGGATTCAGTATTTTTTTTCGTTCACATTCTATAACCATTTATTCTGAAAGCTGACGGTTCGAAGGCTTCGAAAAAATTCTCAGTGATTTTTTTACGCTCTCTTTTTCGCTTTGTAATGAATCTATAGGCTTGTTTGACTTGATGCGCGAAACCAAACAAGCGATCATACGGAAACATGGTGGGAGAAAAGATCTGATAATTTTTTCAAATAATCGGAGATCATTTTATTCGGCCGCCTATTGCGGTTTTATGATGTTTCAATAAACCCAACGATGTAGAGTGATGCGCAAAAACTTTCGCGTCAGCCGGGATTAGAACCCAGATCTTAGTCTTTCCGGGAGCATGTGCTAAACCGTTGCACCACCATCTGTCAACAAAAGTGGGTTCAATGTCAATAATGACTGCCCCGCCACACCGTCGACGCTTGGCTGTTGGCATACAATGCGTTATAGCGTAAAAAAGAGTGCTGTACAAAACGAGCGTCTGTGGTGCAACAGTTTAGCACATATCCCGGAAGGAGTAAGATCTGAGTTCGAATCCCGGCGGACGCAAGCGTTTTTGCACACCACTCCACATCGTTCGGTTTTTTCAGGTATTTTAACGGTAAGAAAGTACTGGATTAACAATAAATTCATTCAAGAAATAAAAAAATTATCTCAAGATTGCCTTCTGTAACTTCTGTACATTTTCGAAGTTTTTTGCGGAAATTTCAACGATGTTCGCAAACGATTCCATTGTAATTTCGTCCCAAGCGCGTTTAAAAGTCGTTTTGAGAGCGTCTACGGTAATGCAGCAAGTAGCCCAGACTACTTCTTGTAGCATGGAACATGATTCATTGGGTGGATATCCCGGGAGTTTGACGGCCAGCCTTAGCCTCAAAATCGTAAAAAACACCTTCTAACAAATAAAAATCGTCGAGATGTCCGAGTGCGCAGGAGCCTGCTTATGCGTTCGTCGGCGCCATAGTCTTGTGTGGCCAAGGCTCCAGTAGATTTCTTAAAACTTGTCGCTGATGCTGGCAGTGTTGATTTCGACGTCTCTGTTGATGAAAACCAACTCAAACGGCAACTTTCCGGTGACGCAAATGCCGGCTCACATTATCATAGAGGTCGGAAATGACTCGGGCGCATGGGCTTTACCACTGCGTGCTTTTGCTGACCCTTAAGATGTTAACGCTGATTCTGGTGACTGTGGAGCGGTTCAAGCAATATCTTTTCATCCGTGAAAGTACCTCTGACAAAGAAACATGAGCTATGAAGCGAATCATTCGGCGAGACCTTAAAACTGTTTCTCTTTCATATTTTTGCCCGCAAAGTGTACACGAGCGATTTTGTAGCAGCGCAGCTTCAGCTTATTTTCGACAATAGCTCGGACAAATTCAATTAAAGGCATTATATAAATAAAAAACGATTAAAATGCAAAATTATTAGGAATTTCCTTGCATCCTGCATTTGTAGTCCGGGGTAAACGATTGTTTTGTACCCTTCTTACCACCTCCACACGTAACTTCAATGTGACTATTTCCATGTTGCTTTCGGAGCTCTATCAACACATCGGATACCTTCTTGTCCGTCCAAATACTTCCCATGAATATCGTCCATAATCACCTAAAAAAGATGAGAATATGGCTGACAGTTGTGAAGCTTCTAATCGCAGAAATGAGAAAGGGTATGCTCAAATAGATAGTCTTAGTTGAAATATTCTGTTTTGTCTGCATATAAGACTATTATGGAATCCTGCTCGACCGCTTTCAAGAAAACATTGACGGTGAAGA